>JBBPDB010024141.1:0-12202 GCA_037974465.1 Brachypetersius altus | reverse complement strand
ACCGGGATGATGGTGGAGCGTTTGAAGCAGGAGGGAACTTCACACAGCTCCAGGGATCTATTGAAGATGCGGGTGAAGATGGGAGCCAGCTGATAAGCACAGGCTTTGAGGCAGGATGGGGATACACCGTCTGGTTCCGGGGGTTTCTGGGTCTTCTGTTTCTGGAACACATCTTGTGCGTGTATTCTAAGTTCCAGTGGGGAGGGTAGGTGGGTGAGATGTGAGAGGTGAGATGGGGGTTGTTTTAAGTGTTCTGTCCTATGGTATGTTATTTAACTGGTCTACTCGGCAAATGGGGCTCAGCGAGTGATCCATTCACTGAACGTGCACCATACAGTACATTCAGTGAGGGATTCATACTGAACAGCACCGTTCACTCACAAACTGTCACAGACAGTCTTGCATTTTCTAGGGTAGTGGGTAGCTAGACCACGGATAACAACGAAAGGTGATGACAAAATTGTTTATTATATTTTAGGAAATATACAACACATTACAAATAACCAAAAAAAATAAGTATGGACAACATATGGCGATAAAATCTCTTGTAAAAACTGTGCATTCAGACGAAATTAATGTGCAATATAAAAGAAATATGAATTCAAGAGCCAAATGAAGAGGTAAAAACAAGCATATATGAAGAGATGAAGAGGAATCAAAATTCCATAATTCCAATCGGGGGCAACTGCTGCTTATATAGCGTTCTCTGAAGCAAATAGTGTAAAACAAAGTCAAAAACTGTTGCTACATTATATTGCAGCATCTGAGCAAACAAAATGTACAAAAAGTACAACAACAGGCAGGTAGTGCAAATAAGTGTGTATTCAGAGGTAGAGCAGAACATTTTTAATGTAGTTTTTGGAAAGTGTTGACGTATAGGACGTTGTGTTGACGTTGACGTATAGGATAGTTAAAAGTGTCATGTACATTTCCTGTAGCAGTCTCTGTATGACACTGTATTCCTTGCCACATGCATCGTGCATCCTTGGAGTTTGTGGCCATCCAAGTGGCCATGGATCCTCTATGCATATGCGTGCTTTGCCTCTTTGATAGCTTGTGACAGTATGGCTCTGGCTGTACTGAGAGCCGCTGTGTCTCCAAACTTAAAAGCAGTGTTTCTGGCCCTCACCAAAACACACACCTTTGCAGTGAACCAGGGCTTGTGGTTTGCCCAGCTGGTGATGGTTCTGGAGACAGTGACATCCCCTGAGGCTGTGTATTCCTCCAGGTCCTTGGAACTGTCATAGGTAGACTACAGACTCTCTATGGACACCTTAATGGTTCCAACTCTGTTAGCTGTAGACGGCCTATCTGTTAATGATCTTGTTCATGAAGGCCTTCTCTTGTTATTATACCTCATAAAGACTCTAGCTGTGTCCAAAAGTGCACTTGTTCACTCATTCACTTGCTCACTACATTGTGATTGCTATATGAGGGGCTAACTGGTGAACAAGCGGAGGTGACGTTTAGTTAATTTCTGACACTCAGGATGTTATGTTATACTAACTGTAGCTTAAATAGTGCGCCGGATCTTGGCAATTTATCTCTGTCGCATAAACACACGTCTTGTCTCTCTAGTTCTGACACAGTCCGCACCCGAGTTGGGGTCTGGTGGACACGGTGACAGATAGAGCCATTCAGGGGTACTGTCAGCACTGGACTGGCCATCGGGTATACTGGGCATTTGCCCGGTGGGCCGGTGTCAATTTTGGGTTGGCCAGGTAATTTTGGTCTTGTGCGGAATCGGCCGGATCGCATACCACACACACCCTCAGACCGTGGCTCAAAATGCCCGGGTGGATTTTTTGTCCCAGTCCAGCCCTGCATACTACTGTCCGCCGCAGAGAGAGAGAGAAAGAAAGTGCAAGTGTGACTGAATCTTCTCCTTTTGAAGCCCCACTTTCTGCCCCGTCTCTCCTCTCTTGCTCCTCTCCACTAACAGTAGTGTGCAGTGTGCAATTTGACCTACCTCCGCAGGGTTCTTCTTTGTGAAGAAAAAAGACTGGGGCCTATAGGGGGCTCAATCTCATATTGCAGAACAATAGGCACCTACTTCCATCACCAATACCACCTTGGACGCGTGCTTAAATTTTCCCCTCCAGAGCACATATAATCCAGTACGCTTTAGGGAGGACGATGTGTGGAACACCCGCAGTGTTCCAGCAGTTTATTGGTGACGTACTGCAGGACATGCTGGGCCATTGGGCTTAGGTATATCTTGACGATATACTAATATACTCCCAGACCACCAAAGAACATGTGGAGAAATGCGCTTTCCATCAGTGCTCCACCACATTCCTAGGGTTTGTAATAACTCTGAAGGATGTGGCCATGGCCCCTACCCTGATGTTTGCAAACTTCTACTGGCAGTTCTTCTGGGGCTTCAGTTCAGTTGTGGCACCTCTTACCACCCTCACAAAGCTCCGACATCCTTTCACCTCAACCCTCAAGCTGAAGAGGCCTTCAAAAATTGTGCCTACTATCACCTCAGCTCCCATCCTTCTTCATCTCAACTCCAAGAAACTATTCATTGTACAGGTGGATGCCTCTGATGTGGGTATATAATAGCTCTCTTCTCTCAGCGAAGTCCAGACCAGAAACTGCATCCCTGCAGTTCCTCTCCAGAAAATTCAATCCAATCAGCATTGATATGATGTAGGGGATATCTCCTACTATCCGAGGTCAAAAAATACCAAAGCAGTTGCCCTGTCTCGCCAATACGAGGCCTGAAGCACTCCAGAGGCATCCCACACCTGTTTTCTGTCCTGACATCATCATTTCTGCATTGAGATAGGAGCTGGAAGGAGGGGACACAATTTGGCCCTCTCGGGACATCCTGGAGCCCATTGAACAACTTCTTTTTATCCGTAGGACCTTTTGGCGGCCTACGATGGCTGAATGTATCAAGAACATCCAGCCATGGTGTGCACCAGGACAAAGTCACCTAATCAACCAACTCCTGAAGAACTGCGGCCTCTCCCTTTCCATCCTGGTCACACATTGCGCTGGATTTTGTCACCAGTCTGCCAGAGTTGAGTGGAAAAAACACTAACCTAACCATCGATGGTTGCTCTAGCTGGACTCCTCACTGCCAAAGCCACCACAGAAATGATAGTCGAGCATGCAGTCCGTTTGTGTGTGTTCCCCAAGGACATCATCTCAGACAGAGAGCCCCAGTTCACAGCAAAGTTCTGGCAGCCCTTCGGCCATCTGGGCGGTTCATTTAGCAGTCTCTCATCCGGATATCATCCTCAGATGAACAGTCAGACAGAATTAACCGACCAATAACTGGGGCACTTTGTGAGATGCTCCTGGGCCCGCTACCTCACTTGGACTAAGCACTTGCACAACCCTGCAAGTTTCCTTGGCCAATGGACTCCTTTCCTTGGCCAATGGTCCTTTATGCTGTGGTTTTGCTGTGGTGACCATCAGCTCTCTTGTAAACCAGCTCTCTTGTCTACAATCCACGATTGGGTTAATCCACCACACAGCACCGGGCAAACAGTCTGGACAGAATGACTGAGCCTACTGTAACCCCAGTGGATTGGGCTGCGACGTGCGAGGCTGTGAATCGGCAGACGGCTGAGATCAGACGGTACTGAAACAGGAGGTATCTGGTCTGTGGAAAGTTCTCCAAAGTCAACAACTCCATCAGCAGCTCTTGGCTCTGGATCAGTCCCACCAGGAGCTAGCTGCTGAAACACAAACTTCGCCCCACCGTTCAAACCTCCACCACTGTTATTAGTCACCAGCCTAAATTTGCTCTCTCTGAGAAGTATAATGGAATTGCAAAGTCTTTTTGACTAATGTTGATCTTATTTTTGAGTTACAGCCTAGCCGTTACCCACTGACCAGTCCAGGATTGCTACTCACCGGGCAGGCAGCAGAGTGGCCCACAGCAGTCTTGAGATCAGACATCGTACCATGCCATTTGTTAGTTCCAAACCCAAGACCACCACTTCCATGGATCCAGTCGGCACTTCCTCTCCGTCTGTGGACCCTCCAGGAGCTGGGGTACCCATGCAGATAAGACACACCTCCCTGACTCCTGTGGAGAGGGCACAAAGATATTGTGAAGGCCTGTGTGCCTACTGCGCCTCCCCAGACCATCATTCATTCAGGTGCGGCTGGGAGTTTTATTGACTGAACTTATGGTGCCTAAATCTCACTAAAGATGCCATCCAGGCCTTTCATTGACTCTGTCATTTATTCACTACACCTTCCATCCTCATCCACCTGGACTCCAACTCATCCTCTCCGTTTGTTGTGGAAGTCGACGCCTCTGATGTGGGTGTAGGAGCTGTCTTCTCCCAACAAGGTCCAGACCAGAAACTGCATCCATGCATGATCCATTTCCAGAAAATGTAATCCTACACGACAGCGATATGGGGAGGGGGACCATGAATTTTGGCTATCAAGTGGGCTCTGGAAGAGTGGCTCCACTGGCTCCAGGGTGGCAGTGATCCACCAGAATCTCCTCGCAAATCCAACAGGCCAAACAACTCAACCCAGGCAGGCGCAGTGGGAGTAGGAAGACAGGATCCACTAGTGGCAGACCTTGGAGCCCTCTATGGCAGACAGTCCGCCTGGACAAATCTATGTCCCCACCAGACTCTGAGACTATACAATGGAGCCACTCTTCAGCAGTCACTGTTCATCCTGGTACTCAGTGTGCTTTCTATCTGCTACAAAGGGCCTTTTGGTGGCCAGGTATGGCTGAAGGTTCATGCAGGCTTTGCAGTGTGCGCCAGGGCTAAAGCCTCCAATCAACCTTTCACAGACGAGCTTCAACCTCTGCCTGTTCCTCGCCACCCTTGGTTGCACATTACACTCAATTTTGTCACTGGTCTGCCAGAGTCTGACAGCAAGGACACCATCCTCACTATTGTAGACCAGTTCTCCAAGGTTGTTCATTTGGTGACACTTAACGGACTGCCCTCAGCTAAAAACTCTGAATTGGTCCTTGGTCCTGGCACATAGTCTGATTGCTTGGGGTCCCCAAGGACATTGTCTCAGACAGAGGCCCCAGTTCACAGCCAAGTTCTGGAAGGCCTTCTGCCATCTGATCAATTCCACCTGCTTCATAGCTGACTGTCAGCGCTCCTGGGCCTCATCTGGGCTGAGCCACCTCATCTCGCACAACCTCCTTACCTTCTTGGCCACCTTCTTGTTTTTTGAGTAAACTAGCATGGCTGACCAGCTCTCTCGTGTACAATCCGTGATTGAGTTAATCCACCACGCAACATTGGGCAAACAGTCTGACCAGATCATGACATTCATTAAACAAAGTCTTAACAACATTTTACATGTAATAACGCAGTTCTCACAGATTTTTACATAACAGCTGTATAATGGTGCACTTATCCAGGTCATAATGAATGAAATGAAACTTAAAGCACAGTGAATAAAACAATTTAGTGTCTACTTTGGGCTTTACTGAACAAGACCATAATAAACTCCAAATATATGTTTTGTTTAAAAAAAGTGTTACCATTCTTCTAAGCTTGTGTGCATTGTGGTTCCTGTGTCCAGGCAAAAACAGTTAGACTGGACCTATAAAAGGCCAGACATCTTGCTTAGTTTTCTATTATGTAAATTGTTGGGAGCTATTAAAGAAATGTTCCCAAAAAAGGGTCTTTAATAAACACTAATAAAAGGAAGCTGACCACAAGACGTGATAAAGTAAAAAAACAATGATTTATTTCTTGCGGCAAGGGAACAAAATCACAACAGTCTAACAGAGGAGTTGTTCAAAGTTCTGAGACATAACAAGCAGTTTATGTCTGGTTCCTAAGGCAGTAATTATGTAACATCCTTGTTTGTGGTTAATTTTCAAAGCAAAAGCTGCAATCAGTCTAATGTCAAACAGTAGGCTAACAGAAAAGAAGGATTCCATCTTCTCCGTTCCCAGACACTTCGAGCCGGGTCACCCCGCCCTTCTCACGTCTAGAGTTTCCTGTAAACAAAGATGGTAGGATCCCCCCAGAACTCCTTTCCTTCTGGGCATTCAAAGGTTGTTAGAGACACAAAAAGACAGTGTTCTTCAGAGAAGAACATATAAGCTACTGCCGAGTCAGACAGGTTACATAGTGAACTTTCGTTTACTTCTGTCACGTTTGAGGGGGCTAGTCCTTCTCAACCGTGTGCTATCTTGGAATGAGCAGGAACGGGCAGGAAGCCAAGAATCCATGCTACAGACTTTATTTACACCTGGAAACAGAACAAAAAGTAAATAGGCACGAGGGCCGTCAGGAGCAAAACTAAGGATCAGGTTTCAGACTAGAAAAAACACGAGAACTACATTGAGCACTGAAAGACGATGGACAGATTCATGAACCCAGGCAGACAGGACTTAAATACACAAGAAATCAGGAACAACACGTGACAAAAGCAGAAAATCAAAATAAAAGCCCTCCAAAACACAGAACATAAAACAAATGCAAAAAACAGGAAACAGTGGCCTCTAGCGGCCTCGGACAGTGACAATTATATGGTTCTTCTGTGCCATCACTTTGTATAGTGTTTTTTTATATAGTCTATACTATTAGTAGAATGCTCTTTTCTCTGCTTTATTTTTTGTCTTTTTGTTTTTTACTTCTCAGAATTGTGACTTGACTCAGAGAGCTCTGCACAAGAATTCCAACATGCATGGACTGTTGGTCTTATTCACAAATGGCAAATAAAAATGTTGAATCTTGAATCCACATAACCCTTTTGTGACCTTATTTTTAAGAGTGTACAAGGCCTTCTCTTGGTCTACAGGGGAGTCCCCTTTACTTAAGATACACTGTACTGCTATAGATTGCTCTTCCACAGTGTGCTGTTAAGACAAGTTGTCAGCAACAGGCAACATTCTAATACAATCTGCTCTGAGACCTTCTCTGCACATTCCTCTGTTTAACTGAACACTGAAGTGGATAATTAGCTCCCTGGAGGTTCTTGTTCTGTGTTTCTCCCCCCTGGTAAAAGTGTATGATTCAGTCCTCCATCAATACAGTCCAAAAAAGGAAACTGAGCTGCTAAAGAAACCTGTTTTGAATTCAATTTTAAGCCCACCAACTCATGCTGAAGCTGTAAGGAGTGTTTAACCACTTGCTTTTTAAACAATATAGGACAGCCAATCAGAACAAAGGTAATTTACATATATCAGTCTTAAAAGAACATCCTGTTTAGTTAAGAGATAAAGAGAGCTTGGGAAATGATGTTAAAATGAATTATGACTTTATTTTGGTACATCATATACCATAAATGTATAAGTGGACCTAAAAATCAAGATATGTTTTTTAAAAGGCTTTTTGAAAATATTTGGAGTTTTGGAATGTATTGTATATTATTTTTTAATCGAGTTCACTTTGTCTCTTTTAGAAGCTATGATTAGCAAATTAACGAGAATAATACTGTTCATTTAATTTATTGCAATATAAGACAGATCTGTGAATGCCCACATATAAAAACAAAGTTTGTAATGTTTTCCTCTTACTTATGTTTAGTTCTACATTGTTTGGGAGTTCAGTTGTTAGCAAGCATAGACACCGTGTTTGTAGTAGAAAACCACTGTGTTGTATCACTCTTATTTGTTCTGGACAGGCGAGAGTCCAGTGACCACTTGCTTTCTTTCTCCCCTTCTCTTCTGTAAACCAGATATCCAGGCTGTGGGGCTGAAGAAGGGAATGTTCTTCAACCCTGATCCATATTTGAAGATTGCCATTCAGCCTGGAAGGCACAGCATCTTCCCTGCACTCCCCCACCATGGCCAAGAGAAGAGATCTGGCATCATCTGCAACACCATCAACCCAGTCTGGAAGAGAGAGGTCAGTTCAGCTTATGTTCTCACTTCTGTTTGACCATCTGGAGCACTAAAATCAAATGGGCCATAATACGACTGCAGTGATCACTGAAATTGTATCATGCAGACCTTGGTACTGGCAAATCACTGCCAGAATGGAGTATAACATTTCATTTCTTGGGAAAACAGCATGCTATCCAAATATATTCATTAAGTCCATCCCATTGTGGTCAAAGCACCATTGCCCAAAGGGGACAGTTACACCATATATTCTACTCATTTCTTCTGCGATCAGCTTCACACAGAATTGATTGTTGTGAAGATTTGATAGCATTCTGCCAAATAAATAGTCCTGGATTACAAAAATCACTCCCAAACCAATAGGTTATTGGGATTGCTCACTCCAGAGAATTAGGGGTGCGGTTCATTGACATTGGCACTATAAAAGCTTTTTTTGAGCGCATTTGAACACTTTGGTCAGCAATGGGTGCACCCTAAAATCGGTGACTTCACTAAGAGGTGCGGGGACCATTAAAGGCTGCCATGTTGGACTTTTATTTTGTAACGTATGTGTGTGTTCCCTGGCTGAACTATCAGTAAGGGTTTATAGCTGGGTGGGGATTTTGTAATAAGTGATATTTAGTGTTTGTGTTTGTATTTAAATTTCCCCTACACCTTGTTTGGTTGTCAGTCCACCCTCAGATTACCCTCACATAGGTTTCCCCTAGGTTTGTACCAGTCGCCTGTGTTTTGATTTTTTAGATGTTTTGGCTCTCAAGCCTTCTTTGAGTTTAAATAAAGAAAGTTCAAAGATGGAAATTCGCAGATACGCCTCATTCCCTTACTGGTGCAACCCCCCGTGACAATATAAATAAACTTGATTTGACTTGACTTACCACACACACATTTAACCAGCATGCCTGGCCCAGTGATGCCCGATGAACACCAGCCTCATAACCACAGTAGTGTACATCATTGTGGGAAGGCACTAAATGAGGGTGGTAGTGGCGTAGTGTGAAAACCCTACGTTGCAGGTTTCAACCAACCCCCCCCCCCCCACACACACACACACACACACACACAGACACACACACACTCACTTTCTCCCATTGTGTCCTTGAGCAAGATACTTAACCCTCAGGTGCTACAAGGGGGCTGTCCCTATAACGAATGATTGTAAGTCGCTCTGGATAAAAGCATGTGCCAAATGCCACTTTACTTTGCGGTGTGTAATATTGTTTTTTATTTAGTCAGTCACCTCTATACCTCAGTGTCTCTGGGTTGGGTTTGACAGGTAGTTGTAAGCTGAACAAAATTCTGGATGTAAAATCCAGGTACGAATCTGTCGTGTCTCAGTTTTCACTTTTCAGTTTGTTCCAGTTGATGTGTGCCTCTGTAGTGGTGGTCTTCTCTGTAGCGTGCTCATCCTTCGACTTTGCTCGACTTTGAGCGAGCACATGAAAGGAGGAATCCTGTGGCGTCTGTTGCTTTGTTGGTTCTCTGATGTTGCTTTGTCTTCGTCTTTGAGAACAAAACTATTCTGAAGCGCAGCTCTCAGCCAGCGAAATTCCAGTTTCCCCCATTTTCCTTTAGGCTTCTTTGCTTTGTCTAAAGGCTCCAGAGGTCTTTGTTTGATGTCAGTTTTTTATTTCAAATTCATGTAGCCTAATATATTTTTATTCAAAGAGTTTCTTGTAGTACTATTAATGTTTTGGTGAATAATTCAGAAGGCTTTCAGAAAATTAAATTTTAGAGCAGAATTCAGGTCATGTTACACATTTTCATAAAACAGAAACATTAGTGATTACAAACATACTGACATGGTCTTTTAACCAAGCCTGAGAATTCATGCTTAGTTCACACAGTGGAAATAGAGTTTGCCGTCGGAAAATGAGTGCTCGTCAGAGTGGTTCTTTTTTGTTGAGGTTTTAATTAGCTGTAGGGGTTAATTACAGCTAATTAATCAGGAATAGGGAAAACTATATGTGGACACATTTTTACTTTACTTTCTTTGCATTTTATTTTTCACTGCAGAAGTGTTTCCTTCATGCTGTTCTGCCTCATTGCCTTTCACTGGTTCATTGTCACAATCTGCAGGAACCCAAGAGTCTTTAGCATCCATAAAACAAATACAGCATGTGCTCACGATTGAGACTTCCCTCTAGGTTAATGGTACCAGTATGTTTCCTGGTAACAACATCTAGGCACCTTATGCTTCGCTGCACAGCTATTCCGAGCCTTTATTTGGTAGTTTCATGCAGATAGAGTGTTATAGCTTACTATGCCCACAGCTGATTGATGGGAATGCATCCAAAACCAAGGCATGTATAAATCTTGACACATGCACTGCACAACATAGACAACAAGTATTGAATAGTATTGAATTTATATTGTTATATTTTGCCATTGCAGTGTGTAATTACTTATGAGTCAATAATTGAGATAAAGACAAAATAGGTACAGAGAAAATAACATAATTTTGGCTTCTGCACAACACATCTGCAGAAAAGTGCAGCACATCTGCAAGGTTTTTGCTGAAATAGATGTCTATTTGCATTTTAAGGTACTACAAAATGTATCTCTTAAAATGGAATTCTATAAAGATTTGAGCGATGCTTGCATAATTTCTAGTGAACACTGTATATCACTCCATTAGCTCAAAGTAAACTACAGTTCATCACATAGTAATAACACTGATTACTGCAAGAACAGGCTACAGCAGCCATGGACTAAGAATTAAATGTGTGCCAACAAAATACAACAATATTGCAAAAGCCAGTATCACAGTAGGAATTAATGAACAATATATTGTGCAGCACAGACTGGCAGTGTTTTCCTCCAGTTCTCGTTTCTGCCCCTCTACTCCCTTCATGTTTCTCTCCATCAGTCGCTGAGGGTGAGGAAAGCATGGGGGAGGGGAAGCAGTGGAGTCACATGGGCCTGAGTAGGGGGACTGCAGCAAATCGTGACTGTGACGCAGTTAAAAGGATCTCTTTTACAGTGAGACCATAAATCCTATTTCCTCTCCCTATCCAGGGATCGATGGAGCTGAGTTTGCACTCCTCTTTACTGTAGCACACTCCTCCCTTCTTTCCTGCCAGCCGTCCCAGTGATCAACAGCAGGAAATGCAGCGTTGCTCTAATTAAACCCTTCTGCTCACTTGCTCTAGCCACTTTCCCATCAGATAATGCAGGCTGAAAGAGGGTGCAGTTGTCATTTTCAAATGATGCAATTTCTCCCAAATCCTGGTAATTCCCTTCAGGCCGAACTGGTTTAGAGCTACAATTTTGCAGTAGCGACTCTTGAATGACAAGACCATTAGGCATTGTTACATTTAAAAAACAGAGCCTTGTTTATCTCAAATATAGGGTCCGTTGAGTAAAATGAGTAGAGGAGGTTATATTTCTATAAAGAAAGACACTTATTGGCTTCCACACTTCCTTATTGCCTCTCTGTTTCATCATCCACTTTTAAAACCATTTGAATAATACATATAATTGGCTCTTTCAGGTCCAGACCTCTCAGGCATGGTTTTTACACCCATTTGCAGCTTAATCTGCTTGTTTTATTTCTCCTAACACTCATGCCATAAATTGTAAATGCAGAATTTTAGCGTTAGAGTCCAATGTCATTTTTTACATTTAGAGTTAATGACATGCAGCAGGCACAGAATATTCACTAGAAAATGGTCAAAGCAAAAAAGAAAATATTTATATCTCACATGAGATTTATGTTTAAGTTAAAAGGTGTGTACCTATAAAAACTTTTTTCAAATAAATATAGTAAACAAATATTGCCAAATTGCCCACTGGAAAATAAGTACTTCCATGTCTGATATCCAAAGTAATAAAAATGAGGCCTGTGATTTGTTTTTTTTTATTGAACCATGTTTTTGTATAATTCATCATGTTTAGTCCAATTAGTAAAATTTGGTTATATTTACAAAAAAAAATACAAAGTAGTCATTTTGTTTAGCTGAAAAGCTTCATAAAAAAATAACGAAATAACTTACAGAAAATCAGTTTTCCATTGTGAATGTATGAGGTATATCTAGCAGCATAACGTGGAGCAGCTACGCTTCAACCTGCACTTGTAGGAAAATGCTACAACTGTGCTAAAATGGGTGCCTTAAGTGATTTATTGCATTAACTTTGATAGTCAACAATTCAGACAAGTTTCTCTCACCTTTAAGAAGAACTAGCCGAATTTTAAACCTTGTAGAAAAGGGTAATTGTATTTAAGATATATTGAGCTGCTGGGTATTTGATTCTCAGGTCTAAATCTATTTGTGTCTTCATTCTTACGTCGGAGCAACTGACGAAGTGGCTTGATGTTACCCCTGGGGACCTGTAGCAGAGGGTGGCCACGAGGGGTCGCCCTTGGGGGACATTGAGGGTTGGGCCTCATTCCGGATC
>JBBPDB010024130.1:0-12203 GCA_037974465.1 Brachypetersius altus | reverse complement strand
TGAACAATGTTTGAGAGAAATGGTAATATTGTGTATCTGGAATGAATTTTAGATCTTTAAGTCCATCTCATGAAAAACCGGAGCAGAAACAAAGGTGTTGCTTTATTTTTTTGTTGAGTGTATATATATATTTTAATATATTAAAGTTATTGCATACAACAATATCCACTTCTACTACTTCTAAGTCTAATCCTACTAGCTACTAATAATAATAAGAATGAAAACAAGAACAAAATGAAATATGAATTATTAAAATTCTGCTCCTCAAAAAGCCATTAAGCATTTCTTTAAAAGTGCTGAATGAGTCATTTGTCTCAGACAATCAGGAAGGAAATTCCAGAGTTGGGCTGTAACGAATGTAAGCTGTCTCCCTACTCTTTAGTCAAATTTAGTGAACTGAAACTGGACTAAACTGAACTGATCTGAACTGAAATGGACCAAACTCAACTGAACTGAACTCAATTGGTCTGTGCATCACTGAGGAACCCTGCATGGGCTGAGATGACAGGCCTGAAGGGGGTCTTTCTTGGAGTGCTTCTCAAAGGAGGGCAATCAGGAACTGCTCTGTGTGTGCCACAGTGTACTAAAGGAAAGAATCATGCCTGTCAGATCTCATTTGACGTGCTTGGCACTGAAGAAAAGTTAAATTCTCAAATGTGCTTTTGTCTGGCTTTTGCTTGCAATCTTATGTCCCCCTACCCGGTACTGCACTGGATTGTCTTTCAAATACCCTTATTCTAATCACAACCCTTCCCATCTGTCACAACTTTGTGCTCAATCCCCCACTGGCTCCAGCTCAAAAAGCAATTTTGTGACACTGAAGTTTCTGCTTTTTTCTGTTTAGGTCTTTGTAGTCTATATAGTTAGGGTACTGCAGATTGCTCTTACTGCACCAACACTCATGCGATGCCCCGTGCATGCTTTAGAAATAATGCAGTTATAGAGACATGCGACATGTGCTATGATGTAAATGGCATAAATACCATGTGCAAATGTGATTGTCACATTGTTAAAAGCATTTACAACTTCATAAAAATTCACCACGCAAATGTATTATTATTATTATTATTATTATTATTATTATTATTATTATTGGAAACAGTAGTAGTAGTAGTAGTAGTAGTAGCAGTAGAATCACATTTGAAAATACAATAGCATTCATATTCTTATTTATCTATATAATGTTATATGTTTATATATACAAATATTTATTTTAAAACTATGCATCTACACTATATCGGTGCCATTTTTGCTATACTATAAATACCATACATACTCTTTCCAAATTTTACCACAGTACTACCAGATTAATTTTTATTGTAACTCCATAGTTACGTTCTAAGAACACCCGATTATAGTGAAAAAAAAAGCGTTATTGTGATGTGGTGAAAAATGCCTAAAAATGCCTATTTTTATAATTTTAACCCTAAATATGTCCCAAAAATGCTCTCAAATCATTAGCCTTGTCATTAGAAAATAGGTAAACCCATATTTGTACTGTACAGTTTACACTGAACTGCAGTGCTAGAATGTAAATACCGATGTTAGCCCTGTCTAGACTGTACTGTAATTCATGCAGGTGCATTTCCTTTGGTATGCACTGTCGTTTTCTTAGGTATAAGCAGGTAAGTACAGTAATAAAAATACAGGGCTTTAATAAGAACAAAATGAAAAACACTCGAGACGCTCCACAGGGGGGAAATTCTGGACTGTAGCATCACAGGACAGAAGCCAATCAGCAGCAAAGAGAAATAAATAACGTTTTGGATTGGTTACTTTGAAACCCTCCGCCTCTGAGTGCAGCTGACTGTGACGTCCGGGCCTCGTGTTGCTTGTTTATGTTTTGGTCGGGCCTGAGCAGCAGAGGTTCATTCAGTTCAGGTGTCTGATTGCCTTGGTAACTGCCAAATGGCAGGAGGTTTGAAAATTTGCGATACACTGAAGCCGCAACTGCTGATCCGTGTGAAAGTGGGGGGTTGCTGTTAATATTTTTACTATACTAAATTAGCGTTTATACTACACTGCCTAACTTCATTGCTATATACTGTGTATGGGTTCTTACAATACTGTCCAACCTTGTTATCTTCATTCTTACTTTACTATAAATGCTATGCAAAACGTTGGTGAATAGGAGTACATATCCTCCACAGGGAAAATGTTTCTGCCCAATTCACTGAAATTAATCTGGGGTGCAGTGGGGTGGTTAAGTAGCTCAGATGCTGGAGGTATAACACATGGCCAGTGAAAAAAGTTGTATTGTATGTTTATATGCTAAACTCACCAAATAACTATAAATTAAGAACTAAAATACGTCATTTAAATGTATATTTAAGGCTATTTCTTTTAGTGGATTAATTTTCAAACTCAGATTTAACTAAGCATGTAAGGTGTTTGGAGATGTACACATTCTTTTTTTATTTGCTATATTTTTATGCTATATTTCCACCTTCACTGTTTTGCAGAGTATGTAAGCATGCATACCATATTATTTGACTATACTGTCAATAAATACTATTTTCACATTCAGTTATTGTATATTGCATGCATTTTTACTATATATCAGAAAAAAAACATACTTACTAATCCTAGAGGAAATTGTTTATGTTATGACCACACAGACATACAGAGTGTAGAAGTCCACTAACCAGCAATGCTTAGTACTAAATACAATATACCATGTACACAAAATGCTAAGAGAGGTGGATGTAAATACTGTAGATAAATAAAATGACTGCTGAAGTACTAGTTAACATAAATAGTGGTTAGGATTTGCACTGTATACCAAATCAAGTAAATTCAATTCAATTATTTATTGTGATTCCAACCATATACCTAATGCACAGTGAAACAAACCAATATGCTTCCAGGACCATGGTGCAACACAAGTACAGAGACCACAAGAGCAGACAAGACAGAAGAGAGAGCAAGAAAAACACAAGAGCAACAAAACAACTGGACAAGACAACATTTATGAGCAGTTGACAGCTAGAGTACTAGTAAACAGTTCTTTGACAGATACTGTATTCTAGCAGCGGAGAGTTACATGTGCAGAAATGCAGCGTGGAGGTAGGACAGCAATATAATTGTGCAAACATACTGCCACATAACTATGCAAACAGCAGCAATGGACAGGGGATGTGCAGCATAATAAAACGAGGGGTATTTACAGAGGCAACTGGAGTGGGAGATGTTTGGTCAAGGCAGAAAAGATCAGTGTGTTTATGTATTGTGTGTGCGTCAGGGCACAATTTATGTTTAGTTCTGATTGAGAAGTCTGATGGCCAAAAGGAAGAAACTGTTCTCTGTTCTGGCAGCGGAGGCCTGTATGCTACAGAACCTTTTGCCAGACTTGAGGAGGGAGAGGAGAGTGTGTCAGGGGTGTGTGGGGTCATCCACAACGCTGGTATATTTGTGAATGTAGCGTGATGTACATATCCATGACAGAGGGAAGAAAGACTCTAATGATCTTCTCAGCTGTCCTCATTATCCACTCTAGAGTCTTGTGATCCAAAACAGAACAATTCCCATACCAAGCCATGATGCAGCCACAGAGAATACTCTCTATAGTCCCTTGGTAGAACATGGTGCGAATTGGGGCGTGCACTCTCCTCAGTCTCCACAAGAAGTGAAGACACTTCTGGGTCATCTTGGCAATGGAGCTGGTGAGGTTCTCTTTGATGTGAACACCATGTAACGTCATATGAGGTGGATATATAACCATGCTATCACTTTGTATGAAACACCCAATCTTGTCTATTTATAGTTAACCCACAGCTACAGCCATTTTAGTTCAGATGAGACTAATTACAGGTCCTTATAGATTTGGAAAATCAGCTATTACCAATAAAAACACATCTTTAATAGGAATTTTGCAGTAGTAGTCATCCAATATGTTCCAATATGAACCATTTAGAGTCGCCATTTGTAAAAGTGCTACATTTAAATGCCACATTTGGAGTGCAACATTTATATTTAAGATTTAGCATTTAGATATAGATTTTAAATTTAGATTTAAGATCACGGGTCATGGCCAATAAGCATATCTGCATCCCACATTCAGAGTCATTCAGAATTGGTAAAAGTGCAACATTTAGATTTAGAGCGCAACATTTACTTTAGCTCTAAATGTGTGCAAATTGTGTGAAAATTGTGCTAAATTATTGAAAAATGACACCTCTAACTTTGTGAAGCTGTTTTTCCAAACGGCACCCCATTTAAAACAAAGTGTGAGAAATTCTTCTCTGCATTCAACCCATTCACCATGTTAAGCAGTGGACTGCTGATAATGTAGCACTCGGACAGCAGGGTGTCTGGATGGTACCTTGAAGGGTACCTCAGTTGTGTCACTGGCAGTCCTGAGATTCAAACCCATGACAATCTTATCACAGTGGCAGATCCCTAACCACCAGACCACCAGCTTCTCTTCTTGTTTGACCACAACACTGTGAAGTGGATGATTGTCCATGATGGACTAAAGTTTAGGCAGTTTCCATGCTGTCAAGTTCCTCACCCACAACTGAGCATACTTTCCTTATTTTGTTGAGTTTCTTGGTTTCTGCTACTTATAGAACATCCACAACATAGTGTTGCTAAAAGATAAGAGTCTACATAAGAAGTACAACCTACCATCAGTTGTTTGGTCTTGCTGTTGTTGAGCTGCAGCTGAATCAGCTCACTCCAGTCCACAAAATTGTTCACAGCCATACTATATTCATGTTTGATACACCCGACTATTGCTGAGTCATCAAAGAATTTTTGCAGATGTCAGCCCTTAGTTTTGTCTTTGATACTATGCAATACTAGACTGGTATATTGTCACAATTATGTGGTTTTACCATAGCAGTTTTTAATTTTACTATACTACTACTATGTACTATGTACATACTACATGCAGTGTGCTGTGCTGCCTTTAGTTGGCTTCCCTTTTTTCTTCTGAAATGTAAGACTGCGAGTGTGTGTCAGGTTGAGCAGAGTGATCAAAGGCTGTGGCTTGTCTCCACCAAAGGCTTGGGTGAGATGTAATGTTTATGCCTATGAGCTGAGTCTTGACACTAATTAGACTTACTAAACCTGTGGCATTGCTCTAACCCCACCAACCCCCACCAGCCACACTAACTCTGACTAAAAGAGTCTTTCTAGAGCCCCCCCATGTGCCGAGAGGATTATCTCTGAACGCATCTCTCTCTCTCTCTCTCCCTCTATCCCCTTCACACACACACACACACACACACACACACACACACACACACACACACACACACACACACATACACCATGCCATCTGCTCAAGGGTTGATCTGGGTGAGGGATTCCCACAGATGCATGGCCATTGCTGAATGAAGGTAAGAGCACACTTTAGTGGAGAAAGCTTTAAGCCCACGCACATTAATGGGGGCAGATGACCCATCATGCAACTGCTCCAGTATTAACGTGCCACAGTACTACCATTAGTGTGCACAGTGGCTTAGCTAGTTTAGTTCTGTAATTAAGCTGCAGAGAAGCAGGATCACAGCCTTTCTTAATAACCCATGAACAGGATCACATAGTTACAACTTGCTCACAGTTGACCTGCACATTAAAAAAAAAAAAAACTGCTGGATATAAGCCACAAACCTTCCAATGCAGGAGTGACTGAAATGCATATCAAGGGGTGTTCATCAAAGCGTGTTCATAGTGGCGGCTACTGCAACATTAAATATGGAGAAGGCTTATTAAATTATCTGGAGTTACATAACATCTTTTTTGGTCTTATCGCTGACCCATATGGTGCCAGTTTGTTCTGCTTCTGATTAAAGAAAGAGTTATACTTCTGTTTTGATATATTCAGCAAATATTTTTTCCCATATTTTCTTAACTAACATAGTATATGTATTACTGTTCCATGTATGTTCAGTATTAAAGATGCTTTTGCCATGCTTTTGTCATCATTGTACAGTAAAACTAACAAGCTCACATTTAGCCTATGATTAAATAAGTAAAGCCTCATATTATTATGTGCTGTTCTGTAATGGAAAGTGTATTTAAAATGTACAGTACAGCTGGAGGAGGCAGGGGTTTCAAATCTGGGTTTGGAAAACATATTGGGTTTGTCTAATGATGACACGCATGGTCATTTTTGGCGATGAGCGATTTGTAGAACAACAAAGCAACAAGCTAGAGGGTTTTGTGTTAAAAATGAAATCAGTTTATTTGTAAAAAAAAAATATTTTCCTTTGCTTCCAAAAGAATGTGGAGACCCTAGTTGAGCAATGGTTAGAATCACCTCTGATGACATGTATGGTATATCTATCTCTATCTATATATCTATATATCTATATAAATAAATAGATTGTGCACCACATGGGTGTATATAGCAGTCTCGGATTGGCTACTTTCAAACCTCTGACTGTGCAACTGATTGTAACTGACTGTGACCTCTGGGCCTCGTCCACCGCACCCCCTCCGCGTGCTCGTTGTTTATGT
Source organism: Brachypetersius altus (assembly GCA_037974465.1). Taxonomy (NCBI): domain Eukaryota; kingdom Metazoa; phylum Chordata; class Actinopteri; order Characiformes; family Alestidae; genus Brachypetersius; species Brachypetersius altus. The sequence continues at coordinate 5,741 of JBBPDB010024130.1, read as the reverse complement.
TTGGCCGCGGCTGTTAGTAAGGCAATCAGATGCTGATCAGATGCTGTCTTATTCTGTTCAGGTGCGTCTGATTGCCTTCAGAGGCCACAAAAGTAAAACAAATGTGGAAGATATCTGCAGTTTCTGCAATAGTGCGGGGGTTTCCATGAACAATTATTAGTTCTCAGGAAAAAAGTCTGCGACAGAAAATAATAAAATAATAATAATATATATGATGCTCTATTTCTACATGTAAATATACCAGGGTTGTAACATCCTCCTGTCTTGTTCCCTATTTCCATATGTATGTCTTTGCTTAACTCTACCATGTGTCTGTGTTTTCATGTGAGTTTATTGTTATTTGGTATCATGTTTTCATCTAGGTCTTGTTCTTCTTTGTTTCCATTGTCATGGTAGTTATATACATCATATGGATAAAAGTATGAGGACACCTGGCCATTAAACCAACTGCATTCAGATACATAGGCTTTAATATAGAGTTAGTCCCCACTTTGCAGCTATAACAGCTTCCACTCCTCTGGGAAGGCTTTCCACAAGACTTTATTGTTGTGTGGGAATTTGTGTCGATTCATTGGAGCGTTTATGAGCCAGGCACTCATGTTGTACGAGAAGCCCTGACTTGCAATCTTCGTTCCAGTTCATCCCAAAGGTGTTGGATGGGGTTGAGGTCAGGGCTCTGTGTGGGCCAGTCAAGTTCTTCCACATCGAACTCATCCAACCATGTCTTCATGGACCCTGCTTTGTGCACTGGGACACTGTTATACTGGAACAGAAAAGGTTCTTCTCCGAACTGTGTCCACAAAGTTGGAAGCATGGTGTTGTCCAAAATGTCTTGGTGTGCTGAAATATTAAGATTACCCTTCCCTGGAAGTGAGGGGGCACCTGAATTGTGTCCATATCCCTGCATTAGTGTATGTTTTCCTGCATTTCAGTCTCTGTTTCTCTGTGTTTTGCCTTGTTTTGTTGGCCAGTTTTATTGCCCATTTTAATTCAGTGTTCTGTTTATTTCTTATTTAGCTTCCTGTTCCTCATTTTCGGCAAATGAATGTTGATCCACGCCTACATCCAACTGTTTCAATGTGTGCCCCGATCCAAAATTCCGTATTAGTATTGATTCAATACAGGCCACAATTCTTGGATACTGGAAAAAGCCAGGACTATTCTATAAATATTTAAATAAGCTTCCAACAATAGGCCACAGAGACAATTAGATGAGGACACGAGTAACACAAATGAGCTGCAAGGCTGAGTCTCAAATGGCTCCCAACTACCTACGCTGACACTGAAATACAGGCTCCGGAACCCAAACAAAGCACGGTTGGTCAGATTGTGGACAGCCGTGGACAAGTGTATTGCAGCTTAGTTGTTTAAAAGAGGGAAAATTTCAATATGTCAAAAAATGCTACCATAGAGTGAATCAACAGTCTATCAACTAGTGCTACCCTACCGAAAAGTGCTAAGAACATTTTAATGTTTAAATGAATGTTTAAATATAACATTAATTAATCTTAATCTCATACATTTACATATTGTGCGATTACTTACAGAAATGGACAACATGGCTAAAAAAAATTTAAGATTTCCAAGAGGTTTTCTTTGTCAATTGAGGACAAGTAACAAATTGGCTAAAACAAAAACAAAACATTAATTTATTATCATAGAGCAGAGACATATGCTCATATGCCCTAACACTATGTACTGAAAGCAAGTTCAAAAGTAACCATTAAAAGATTTGAAATATTACTCAGAGTGTACCAGTGTCCCAAATGCAAGGTAGAACAGATTTATGGGCATGGAAATGAATCCCAAGACTGAAACTGCACATGAGCAGCACTCAGAAGAATGCGGTTTCAGTGCCACACATAGAAAAGTGGTATTCTGACATCCCTAGAAGACTCAAAAGAAATTCAAAGACAAGACCCTACAAGGTTAAAGACATGACCATTGGACGATAATAAGCAATGCAAGTTCCAACTACCACCCCATTCCAAACACAAGCTGAGATTTCCCTACCATTATGCAGATAAAGCCACAGGACAGAAACTAACAAGCTCTCACAGGAGGACTTCAAATCAAGCACATATTTGTTTTGTGTTCGGGCTTGAAAAAGTGTCACTTAAGCCAGAACAAAAAGATACAGTCAACGATATGATTTGGTTTAATTGTCATTTACGTGCATCACAATATGTAATAGAATGGTTCATAAATTAGATATCAGCAACCTCCTTAATAAACAGATTTAATAGTTTTTAAGGGAGCCAAGTCTTTTGTGGGAAAGCTAAACTGCTAAGCCCCCAAGGACTTATCATTCAGGAAACAGAGTGGGTTTTTTCCCATAGAATTCAAGATGTTTGAAAATATTTTACACCTCAAATTAGATTTTTTCATTTCACCACACACCAGGGCTGTGGGAATCAAGTTCAGACTAAAGTCAGTGGTCTCAGACTTGTTTTGAACCATATAAAAAATAAAACAACTAAAAAAAATGTACCATAAAAACAATAGCACCTATAATGGTCAACAAATCCACCCTTCATCCCCTTAGCAAAAATAAAAAGGTCCCAGTGGTCGACGGAATCATTGCTTAAGCAAGCTTGTTTGAAAAAAGGAGCACTGGTTTAATTATTTGAGAATCCATCTAGGACAAGAATTGTCAATGGCCTCTTGGTGACCAATCATATGCTGCCAAAGCTTGTCACTGTGCTCTGAGCACAATCCATCCATGCTCGTTATTTTCATTTTGGCCATAGACATGATGTCAGGTTGAGTGAATCAAGCGAAACAGCCACTTAGATTTAATAATATTGTCTAATTTGATCCCTCAGTGATGTTACATTGCATTTGCATTTAAGCACTGAAAATTATCATCTTGAAGTAGAAGATACATTGTGTCTCCAGCATCACACACACATTACAAACAGGCCAGTATTCTTTTTTTCTTTTTTCGAACTCGGTCTTACCCTTTTGGACTTGACCTGGACACACACCTCTTTGAACTCTAGATTTTGTTCGATTTGTCCCAGATTACTTCATTATGACTATGTGCCGAACACACTGTATGCTCCATATTCTATTGTATGCTGAGAGCTACTTTGTACTTTTCAGCAGTTAAGTGTTAGCCCCAGGTCAAGGTACTTACAATCAGAAAATTCACAAATTAAGGAATGCTTCAGCATAACAAGTATGACTAAAATGCCTATGCTTAACAAAAGAAAAGAAAGCATAGCTATGAGTGAGTTTTATTTTACTAACATGGCCTTATGTCTCTTATATGCAAAAAATGAATTAATTACTATCACAATGATAACAGTCATGTGACACAAAATGCTACCTACAAAGTAAAAGGTTCGATTTTTAAGACAACCACAGTGTCCTGGGGCAGTGACGGTTGGTGGCCGCTAAAGGTAGCTATTAGATTTTGCATGTGTTGAAGGACTAACAGGTAGAGCTAACCCAGCAACAGCTGGTAGTATTTGGGTTTAAGTGAGTGTGTTTAGTTTTTGTTGGAAGTTTTGAGTTCTGTTTTTATATAAATACTTCTTTAATTCATGTCTCAGGTGTCGGTCAACCATCATCCTGGCTTCATGTGGAAGCGTCTTTCTGTTCTCCTTTTTGTTTACTAAAATCTAGTTTTCTGGCCCGCGTTTTTGAAAAATAAAGTTATCAGCATGGAAGTCTGCCTATGCGCCTGTTCTCTGTGCCTGGAGAAGGAGGGAAGACGTGACACACAGGACAAATGCATCGGGTGTACTTTGTAAAAGTGGTTTCAATGTAGATCTTTTTTTTTTTTTATCTTTTGTCTGTAATTGAGCTAAAATTCAGTTACCCTTTTGCTGCAAGCTCATTAGTGGCTAAAATGATTTGTAACCTTTTAAACCATTACAAAACCTAGCCAATAGTTTTTATCTTGACAACAAGAAAAAACTAATGTTGTATCTCCTTTTTTGTTGTTTTTCATTTTTTAATTACCCACCACTCACAAATATAGCTCCATTAATTTCCACTGAATGTATCTTTTCTATCTTTTCTTATCTATCTGTTTTTTGGAGATGTGAGGTTTCGCTCCAACAGCAATGTTAAATTGCCCACATTATGATGCTTTCTTTTGCCAATGTATTTTTTCCAGCACAAAACCATCCTGTCCATAAACCATCTCAGTTGCTTTTAGAGCCATCAAAAAGAATACCATTTGGTCTTTAAGTGTGTCATGAATCTAAATTCCAGTTCAAACAGGGACAGTGCAGTTTTTCTTGGATCAAATGAGAAGAGGGGGTTTCACTGTTGGGCAGGCTCTATTCTCAGTGAATACAAAGTGCACTGAGAATCTTTTTTTTCTACTGCTTTAATTGATAAACTGCCTTGAATGCTCGCCGCAAAATAGCTGGAATTAGTTGGTATGTGATAAGCTTCAGAGGCCTGAGTCTCTTTGTCGCGTTATAAAATTAGGGTGCAGCCTTTACGTTCTCAGATCACTCTCAGTAAAGTGCATTTGGCACACTTAACAAGACGACAAATGTAACAGAAAATCCAGACTGAGTTGGTCAATTTCACTTTGAGCATCCAGCGGGAGATAGTTAAGAAAAGGCTTTGTTTCACACTGGTGTCTTGGTTAAGAACTTGGTTGTTTCTGGTGGCTTAAGTGTTTCCTGACACACTTTATCACCCTCTAAACGTATATTTTATGTTTCAGTGTAATTTTTGGATTTAACACACCATGAAAAAAACTCATCATGGAACGATGTCTCCATTTTGTTCCATAGAGCTAATATCAAATGCCAGCTCAGTATTGCCAAGAAATCCAAACTGGACATTTTTTGGCAGGTAACCACAATTTTAATGTGGGATGCCGTCTCCAAAATTCTGTCACCTGTGTGTATAGTTGACTAAATTTGATTAAAATTACAAAAAGTGGTGTTGGTGGTATTGTGGTATTGTGGTATTGTGGTAACAGAAAAAAATCACAAAAAAACAATGTAAAAATGCATGTAGGCAAGTGTATGGAGGGACGCCAACTCCGTCGCTCATACACCACATTACTGTGTTTTTTACACGTATACTGTGTATTCTTCCACTGCGTGCAACCAAACTGGTTATGGGGGTGAGCCTTGTAAACTTAAAACGTCGGTATGTCCAGACTTTCCTAGCCTGAGGACTCCCTGTATTTGGAACATACTCGGTCAGACACTCAAATATAGAACGTGGACTGTCCATTTAAAGCTTTTAACACCAATAAAATAAATTTATAATCAATTCTCAAAGAAACTAGTAGTGCAAGTGAGCACTCTTACTGCTGTATTATGAACAAGCTGTTGTCTTTCTGTTGTTTTTTTTAGGCAGTCCTGGAATCCACTTTGGATCACAGTAGTCTAGACACGAGAAGATAATTCAGCATCTTAGCATCTTCCGGGTTAAGAAATGGTCTTACATAAGTTCTTTCTGAGGTGAAAGAAGGCAGTATTCACAACATTGTTAATGTGTGCTTTGAAAGTAATCTCACAATCAAGAATTTAAGTGAAGGTGAACACACCACAGCACACAATGTGAGCAGGGCCGTAGCCAGGATTTTTCAAATACCGAGGTCATTTTTTCGAATCCCTCCCACACACAGTAAAATACAACAGTAAAAAATCTAAATAAAAAACAATAAAAAATTCACAGTAAAACAAATCTATAGGAGGCTCAGACATAGTATGGTAGCTACTGAAATGATCTCTTGTGGTTTGGTGATGGCCTTATTTCAT
>JBBPDB010024072.1:0-30241 GCA_037974465.1 Brachypetersius altus | reverse complement strand
GCGTCTCCCGGAAATCCGATAAAATTCAACCAATCAGACGACGACTTCGAGATTCCTGAAGTGTTTCCAGTTAAGTGGACCATATGCATCAGACGTTTAGCCAACGTTCCGAGAGACTAGATTCTGTCTAATGCATATTTTTCTGAGAACCAAACTGTATTAACGCCACCAGTCCAGCGGTGGCGGTAATACACTGAAAAGTTGTCAACCGCAAAAAAAGAAGCTCCATGTCTTGTCCTGGTATTTTAGTGTTTTAAACTTTCCTCCCCTAATTTTCAACTGCTATCTCTGTTTATTTAGTATTAGCAAGTTGTGCCCTGTCTAAACATATTGGTAGAGAGTGTTTTGTTTTTTGCTCGCAGCATGCTACTAATGCTAACCGTTTATTAACCGTTTATGCTAAGGGTTTATTAAGCAATAACGTTTTTCCTTAAGGGTAATGCGTTGAACTGAGTTTAACACGAAATTAAAGTGTTCTTGGAGCATATTTGGTGGCATATTTGGGGTTTACATTATAAAAATAGGCTTTTTGTTTTTCAAAACGCAACAACGGGGTTTTTCACTATATGTGGGTGCTTCTGCATTTAACCTGTTCACCAAGTGAAGTCCCCAGGGAGCAGAGTTTGGGGACGGTACCTTCTGATCGCAGGGCAAACATCCTAACCACCATGCTACCAGCTGCCTGTTTAGGGTTTGCACTAAAAGAATAATACATGTATTTTTTTATTAAAAGAAAGCTGAACATTAAAACACTGATTAGCTGTAACTACAGCTGTATATTATTAAATGATTTGATAGACATTACATCATCCATTGAATAAAGTTTTCTTTTCATGGTTCCTTTATAATTTAACTCAAGCTATACTTGTTACGTGCCTCATTTACTGACGCAAGAGCAAATTTAAGCGCATCTGACTCAGTGCTAAAGGCAAATCAGATCGTTTTGTGGATTGCTACTGAAAGCGTGCATTGCTTCATGCTCCACAGCTGCTTTTACACAATTTTGTACCATTGTATGATGAGTCCACTAATCATTCAGTCATTCGGAAGATTGGCCAGTGGCCTCTCCTTTGACCTCTGACGTAAACAGAGAAATAAGTGTCAGTGGCTGGAAGGAGGTTTCTCTATAATTAGTGTCAAGATTCAAGAGTCTGAAGAGATGTAAGGATAATGGTTCAGAACCTGTTATAGAAAGTTGAAAGAAACGGTCCAAATTTCACTTCATTTATTTACTGAAAGTGACATTTGTAAGACATTTCTTGTAGTGCACTCCCTTTCCAATTCTGACTGTTTTTAAACTGGATCAGTTCACTAGTCTTTCGTGCTCCTTTAAGCTCAGGTGTTTAACAGGGAAAACTCAATGTTAAATACAACCCCACTCAGTTTTAGACCTGTGTTTGAGTTGTGTCTGAGTGTGCATGGATCTTTATGTGAAAATGAAGCAAACCACTTAAAATGACAGGATCAAGATTTAGCGTCAAATTATCAGCTCCTATTTACACCGGAGATGCAGCAGTTATTCATAAGCCAATTCTGTTCAACACTCTAGTCAACTGCAAATAAATTGTAGGCAATGTGGTCGGATACAATAAATTGAGAGAGAGAGAGAGAGAAAATGTATGTTGGGAGACCTGCAGAGAATAAATCAGCCTCTCTCTCTCTCTCTCTCTCTCTCTCTCTCGCTCTCAGAGCTGTTTGCGTACCATTATCTGTTGATGAACAAAAAGAATCCCCCATTTATGTTCTTATACCCCTCTTTGAAATCTGAAAAAAGCACTAATTGGACATCTCTTGCTGCAAGGTTCAACTCCCCTTGATCACACTAATGTAATTTAGCTCATACACACATTTGTGCATCTTCTGTAATTGTGGTTTTGGAGTGGTTGCCATTCAAATGAACACATGCACTTGTTTTTTTCATCCTGTTTTTTTTGGATTATTGTAGTCTTTGCCTGAAAGCCTGCTTATTGCATGAGACAGAGATAGACTTCATCACGGTGAAAGCTTGTGCATATTAATTGTACTAAATGTTAACTACCCTCTGGCTTTCTCCAAATTTTAATTAGCAAATTAAGAGGACTTTTGTTTTTTTCCGCACTCACTGTCTGTTTTTGTCATTTGGCGTGGATGTACATACACTCACTGTCCACTGATTCATGTGAATGAGTGACCAGTGGCTTCATGGGAATTTCAGTTCATTAAAGTGATGGTTCAGCATGGCAAAGTGTACTTGATCAGTCAAGACATGCTGGGTGAAGCTGCTTATATCAGTTTAGCACTGTGTGGTCTGGATGCCCAAATCATCACACACTTGCTTCAAATAGACTTACATGTTTATGTGGTTCCTGACACCGTATGACGCACTGTTCTCTATAAAAATGGACAAAGGTATGTAGATTAACTGCCATTGTATGTGTAACATACAGCAGTAGATTTCCAGAATCTTTCATTTTTAGTTTGTGTCTTACAGTGTCGTACAGTGTCTTACTCTCATAACATGAATTATATGGACAAATCTATTGGAACACATGACCATTACACCAACAGGGACTTTAATGACACTACATTCTAAAACGAGACGAGACCTTATTTTCTGTATGATAGGGCTTGGAGAAAAGTATTGGGACGCTCAACCTAAGAGTTGTCCCAATATTTTTGTCATTGAGAGGCACTTTGAATTAAATCTATCTAGAATGAACAAAAGTATTGGGACGCACGGCCAATACAGTGCCAGGGAGAGAGAAATCACACACACACACAGACTCACTCTCTCACACACACACACACACACACACACACACATTACATTTTGATAAGCAACCTTTCCCATATCCGTTCAAAAAAGTTGATCCTAAATTGATTTGGTTGTGTAGACTGTATTCCGGTAAGTTCAGGCCAGCACACGGGGTGAAGACTTTTACCAGTTTTACAAATGTGGGTTTTATGGCAATAGACACACATTTTAATTTTATTTGCACTTTTTAGTAATGTGATGTAATTAAAAAAAATACATTTATGTGTGTGTACTTCTAAGCTCTAACACGTTTTTATAAATTCAAATCAGAGTGTCTTCCGTGTCTGGCATGGATGTACAGTATTCTTGAGTCTATAAGGGTACAATAACATAATAATAAGACAACCTTGTTTGAATTGTTTTGTGGGCCAGTCAAGTTCTTCAACACCTAACTCATCCAATTACAGCTTAAAGGACCTTGCTTTGTGCACTGGGACAAACTGGGTCCACAAAGTTGGAAGCATGGCGTTGTACATGAAGCATGAAGATTACTGCTGTACTGCTGTGTATTTGGTGTATGTACATCTCCATCCACATTCGTGCCCTGGTATTGCATATGGGTATAAGATATCCTCATCTCAGCTCAGCTCATGCACTTTGGCTCAGGTAACCAGTACTATCATAATTGCATATCTTATTATCCTCAGCTAGAAAAAGGACTTTAAGCTTTAACAGATTTAAGGCTACAGTGATTAGAAACACTTCACTAATATCATAACAGCCAAAATCAAAGCTCCAATCAACAGATACACTAGTTCAAAGTAACATTCTGTCAACTTTGCACTCAAAAACAAAGTTCTCTGAAACTACCAGTAAAACCAAGAGATGATGTAGAGAGTGTTCTCTCACTGCAGTCCTGATCACAGAGTTGGAAACTGGAAAACATGTAAAACTCTTCTGAATACAGGGGTCATTTTCAAGTTAATTTAAAATCGTTATCTGGGTCACGCAAACGGAACAACACAGTGTTTCTGGTTTCTGCTTGCTGTAGGCCCCCTGTATTCATAAATCTATTCGTGTTTTCAGACTGTTAAAAGCAGACTGAACTAATTCTCCAAGCTCTGCCCCAGGATCTTTAGTTTTGTGAGGGCAAAAATCAACCAACCATAAATCTCACCTCAAATCTTGCCCCTCCCTCCTATATAAATTTTTTAACATTGCTATCCAAGTCAATTTTTAGACAATACAAATGGTCATTGAAAAAAAAATACATTAGTCTTTACAATGCTAATTGCTAACCATAAGCTTCTAGTACTTGCAACAAAAGCTTTGTAGCTTGAGTGTAAAAGAGGTTAACCAAACTCACACAATAAATCTGGCTTCATTTGATTCTTGGCGAACCCATCACTTTAAACTGGGTCACTGGAAGATACTGATACTTGAAATCAGATCAGGAATGAGAAGGAATTGTCTATCAGTGATCCGTGCAGGAGAATGCTGGACAAGCATTAAAACCGTGATGCTGTCGTGGGGGATTTAGGCAGGATTGGTGTTAAGCTCAGCATCCAACGAATTGTTGAATCAAAATGAAACTCAAACCCCCTATAAATCCCCAACAACTGCTCAGCAACAGCAACAGCTCCCACAGCCTGACTGCATGTGCTACTGTGGGCAACTCTATGTTTGTGTCTGGTCAATTACCAAGTGAGGGTAAAGTGAAAATGTTAACATTTTAATTAGCTGCTGGTCTTTTCTGATCAGTGTGGATGAGTCTCTCCTACGCTTTAAAATGCTGGATATAGTGTTTAGGTGGCTGCTGTGCACTAATTCAATTAGACGGGTCAGTTTGTATCAAGGTTGAGGGCTCTTCTTCCAGATGCTTCAATGACACGGTGCCCTCCACACCACTTTATCTTGGCACAGATGTTCTTCACGTATAATCAGAACCACAAAATGCTGTTTAACCCTTTATAACAGTGGTCAAACCCCTCCTGTAGACCTACTTCCCTGCCATGGTTGCAACCCTTTCCTGATCATTCAACACTCCGGCCAGTCAGAGTGTTGCAGACTGTGGCTGGAACCAGACTTCTCAGGTAGGTAGAACCAGGGTTTGTAACCACTGTCTTATAATATAAAGGCCTGTGAAGGTTTGTTTAGTTTGAACACTCCCAGACACATGTTTGGATGATTTTCAAAGTGAATATAGGTTAACACACACTGCACAAAATAATTCTAAATGTAGCAATTGTTTCTGCCAATTTTCCTGCACACATTCTAGTTTTTTGCAACGGTTTGCTAACATACTGCAAAACTCCATAAAATATAAAAGTGTAATATAACTTTTGTACGTGTCTTCTTTTACCAAAAAGATTTTCCTGGGTTTTTATCTGTGACATTTCTGTCTTTTCTTTAACATTCTTTTTCCTTTTTTGTAAGAATTCTGTCTTTTCCTGTGAAGCCATTATTTATAAAGATAAAAATCTTTATATAAATCTTTATATTAAACAGCATAGAGTAATTTAGAGTAAGATGAGTAGAGTAATATGTGATCTTGCACTACCATTATGACTCATTACTGAGTGCCAAAGGAAGCTACAGTGTAATTAGGTCATATTAGTGATTCCGTATAAATCACCTCTTTTAGTCATGTTCTCTCTCTCTATCTCTAAAATGGAAACACACACACACACACATTCACGTGCACACGCCATGCTCTACGCGTACAAACTTCAGACATTTCCTTAATTCTTCATGTTAATAAATTAAGTGTGAATTAATTAGCAATGTTTTTTTTTTGCCAGCACAAATACACGCACACACTGTTTCCATCACTTTCACTTTCATTTGTTTACCTCGTGGGAATTAAGAATCAAATTGTGTAGTAATTATTTGTCAGAAGAACAGAAGCGAGAAAGATGAAATGAAAAACAAAATGGCATTCGCTTTTCACTAATTTTCCACCTCTGTGATTCTGGAACTTTGTTCTCTCCAGTGTTCAAACCTGATCAGGAAAATCACTAAGCAAACACTGCTGATTCCCATCCATCTTTATCTTTAAGTCTCACAAATTACCATCTAGGTGTGGGGTGGGGTGGGCTGGGGGGGTTGTTGTGGTAAAACTAGAAATTATGCCCTCTGGGTTTTCAATATTGTTTTCTTTGATGCTTGAAAACAAAGCAATCAATTTGCAGAACATCCAGTTTGAATCTGATTGGTTCAGGTGCAGTGTTCGCATTTGAAAGCAAATAAAAAAGATCTCCTTTTCAGGGCTCCAGACAAAGAAATTAGCCTAAATACACCCATCAAAGAACCAAAAGTGTCAAACTAAGACTCTCTGTGCGTCAGTATGCCTGCCTTCCATTAAGTCTGATTCTGTAAAGCCCTTCGCTTTTGTGTGCACAGACTAATGGAGTTTCCTGAGGAGCACTCTGTACTATAATGAAATAGCGAGCAAGTTTCTGCTTTTGTCCGACACCTGTTTTTGTTGAGAAATTCATTTTCCTGTCGGTTCTTTTTCCCTGATTTCAATTCCTGGTCCAGGATTATCATTCCTGGTCCAGGCAAGGTCCCGAATGTGTGGAGTGTCAAAATGTCATCCTGCCTTGAGTGGATGTTTGTTGGAACACATTTTGTCCATGTTAATGAAGTCAAACAGGGATTTATCATTTAGGCTCACCAAGCTGATGCTGAAGAACTTGTCTGAGAAACATGTCTGATCGCATTTTGTCTGCTCGCTCTCTCGTCTGCTTGTGTAAATGACCAGTCAGACACTTTACAAAGACAACCGCTGATGGTTTCAAATGTTTGTTTTTTAAGTGAAAGTGAAAGTAAAGCAATTTAATGTTTTTCCTTAAACAGTGAAGTAAAATGCACACGTTCACATAATTACATAATAAGACAGTAACAAGTCCATTAAAATGAATGGTGTGTTATCAGAGCACCCACAGAGCTCTTGTGGGCCTGTGTTTATTTTTTAAAATATTAATTTGTATCTTGCTGTGATTTTAATAATCCTACACTGCTCATTAAAAAAAAATCAGACACTGTCCATGTTGCAGATTCTGCTGACTTTTAAAAATCAGCTTATTCTCTGTGTGGTCTCGTGTTGCTTTTTCTTCTCGCCTCATTCTGACAACAAATCAACATACTTGCAAGGGGTGGCTAGAGCCAGCGGTCTGTCTCCGGTGCTCACTGATGTCTTGATGCTGTCTGACAGTCAGCTTAGTGCGCCCTGGGCTTGAGGGTCTGACAGAGATGAAGATGATTTGAAATCAATCGTCTGTGTTTCGCTTTCCCATTTTCTGCCATTGCATCAGCAGTTACATCAAGAAGCTTGGCAGCTGTGACCTTCGGTCTTTTCTCGCTGCTTTGGATTAAATCCAGCGAACACACAGACATGTTTTTTTTTTTTGCTTGTTTGCTTGTTTTTTAACAGGTCGATATGTTCAGGTGAGGCTATATATCTTTATATCAGTAGCACATTACAGTAAAGATGAATAAATCAATAAAATGAAATAGCACTAAAACAATTAAGTAACTACTAAATGTCTCTTGTAGAGTTTTAGTAGAGATATCAACAGAGTCACACATTTATTTGACTGCATTTGAACTAAAGACAGGAGTCTCAGTTAAACTCAACCATTTATTGTGCAGGTCTAAGAGGCATTTCAGTTTTAAAGCTGTGAATAACTATAACAATATATAATATAATAATAACCTTTTTGCCTCAAGCTCTTTCTCTTAAGGACTCACTTCAGATATCAAAGATCTTGAGCAATCAAAGTCCAAAATCTGAACAAAAATGCTTAGGCATTGCTTTATATTGCAAGTGCAGCACATTTTGCAATGTACTTTAAATGTAATAGTGGATCACCACACTGTTGAATGAATTGCTGTGCTGAATAATTAGACAGCACATAGAATTAGGCCAGTTGCTGTAAAATCTTTAGTAATTAAGATCAGCAAAACTAATAATAATAGCACAATGCGTGTGATATCCTCCAAAACTCCACTGATGATGAGGACCAAGAGACGAATTTTTTTGCTGAAAGGAAATGCTGTGAGTGGTTTTGCTGATATCGAAGTACTATTCAACATGGAAATTAAAGGCCCTGGCGAGGAGTTTTAATGGATAAAAAGAAAAAGGAAAAGAAAGGATGGTATTAAATGGAACCTATTGGGGAATATGATTAACCTCACCCAGTCTGTCCCTAGCTCTAGATATTACTCTAAAGCTTTCAAAACCAGCCACAGGCTATTAGTTCATATATGCACCTATAGGTACTGCATTTACATAACGCGGCGCATTCGCTGCAGAACAGTAATTTGCAGAAAGTCTTCCCAGCCTTGCAGCTATTAGGTGCTTTCTGAGGTATGGCACTGCAAACATATTTAATGCTTTAGTGATTACTTGAGACAGTCTTGAAGGATTTGATGTTTTGAACCATATGGGGTCCTAATGATGACTGGAAGGAATTCAGAGAAAGAGACCATGTCTGGATAATGAGTTTTTTTTTTAAAAAGCCTGTTGAGGGTTTTTGTTTATTTATTTTTATACCGCACAGAAAGGCCTCTTGTTATACAAACGCAGTGTCATGTATTTTAGTGAGTTTAATTTTTTTGTCACTAGATTCAGGCTAAATTTAAATCAAGGCTATGAGGCAATCCAGACCATCAGTTTAACAGAGTGGAGTCACGAAATCAAGCATTAGAAGCATTACAGAAAACGATCCAAATGCAAACACACAGTCCTGAAGCTGGACATAATTTCAAAAGTCAACATTTCCAAGAAAAAAAAAAAGAATTTTAATCATTTAAGGTGCATGAAAGGAAATGCTGTTTGCAATCATGGGTGAAGGAAATCTTCTGCTCTCCTTGATTTTGTAACAACAGGATACTCTTACAGACCTGCCTTCTTGGTGGAAGTATCATTGATTGTCATTATTATTTATTTATTATAGTTGTTATATTATACAATGCCTCCATTTTGTAAAAGCAATAACCCTGTCAAGGTCATGGGTCACAGTGATTTTGCCAAAGTCAATCCTGTAGAGCCCTTAAAACACTTTCAGAGGGTTATTGATCGCTGTTTGGACACAATATTTGATCATATAATTAATAGAAACTGGTAATTATCATTTAAAAGTTGATTTCAATTTCAAAGTGAGTGCCACCGCTTTGAACTGACTACAACAATAACGGTGATGAGCATTCCACTGAGATTATACAAAATAAATCATGTCATTACTCTGTAATGTTAATGGAGGTCTCAGCACACACACACACACACACAATTTTCACAAGTCACACCTTTTCATTGAAAAACTGACAAAAGATACACCCCTGAAAAACATTTAAAAAGGCAAACAATAGTAAAATACACTACAAGTGGTTTGGCTCTAGGTGTGCACTTGCTCACTCATTTGTTAGAGCTGAGAGTTGGAGACAGATATAGCAGATGGTATAGAGTCTGGAGGGTAAAGCATGGCGTCAGATCTTGTTCAAGTCTAGTTTGGAAAAAGAGTGTCATGATTTAACCAATTAAAACAACTGCATGTTCTTGGCGAGCTGTAAAATCATTTTTTTCATTTTTGACTTCAGTTCCCCCACCCTTAGTTTCTATACTGAGCTATATTTGATTTTAATTGTTCACGGTTGTGAGCAGAATGTATTTGATGGGTCTGATGATTGTTTTCACTTCATGCACACCGATCTGCCACAACATCGATACCGCTGACAGGTGAAGTGAAGAACATTATCCCATTTCATCAACACCTGTGAAGCGCTGGGATATATTGGGCAGGAAGAGACCAGTGAGATCTTGAAGTTGATTTGTTGGTGAACGGAGGAGGACAGCTTGCAAACAATGTTCAATGTGCATTAGGAGGGAAGGCAAGCCCAAAGATTAGCCCAGCCCACAGAAGAGCAAGTGAAAAAGTTAATGCAGGCTAATATAGAAAGGTGTCAGAAAGCACAGTGTGTAGTTCTGCAGTCGCAGGCCAGTCAGAGTGCCCATGCTGACCCCTTTCTACCATCTAAATCACTTACTATGAGCATGTGAGCATCAGAACTGGACCATAAGAGAGTTAAAGAAGATGCCCTGCATCATGTGTCATGTGGACTGTTAGATGTGTCCTGGAATTCCTATGGATGTTACTTTGTATCCCCTAATAGCAGTGACCTCTTTCAACAGGATAATGCACCCTGCCACACTGCAAACATTGTTCAGGAATAGCTTGAGGATCATGACCAAGAAAGCTCACATGGCCTTCATATTCTCCAGATCTTAATCCAATCAAGCATCTTTGAGATGTGCAGGAAAAAATGGCCTCACACATGGAGGCCTTTTCCCACAATCTGCAGATTTAAAGGAACCTGTTGCTCACATCTTGGTGTCAGTTACCACAGCGCACCCTCTGAGTCTCTGGCTTGATGGATTTGACCTGTTCTGACAGCATAAGAGGGGCCTACAAACTATTTGGCAATGGTTTTAATGTTCTAACTGATTGCGTCAGCTGAATGTATGCATTCATCTATGCACACAAACACCCACGCGATTCCACACTGTACTGAAGTTTGAGCCTGAACCAGGTTAGCTCAAATCATTAAACATTTTTAAGAGGCGTTTTGATGAATAAGTCGCACTTAATTAGCAGTATTTTAGCAAGAGGCTTAATTAAATGTCAGATAAACTGGAAGAGTATGTGAAAAAGAGCTGTGGGTGGAAAGAAAGCTGAGGGAGCATGTGGAGAGAAAGAGGGCTAGAAGGAAGGAGAGGGGAAAGAGAGACAGAGGAAAAGAGGAAGAAGAGATAGTGCTTCATTCTGGGGGAAGGAAATGAGAGGATGCATTAGAACCAGACATTCAATCAGTCCTGCACAGATACGCACGTGTATGTGTGTGCGTGTGTGTATGTGTGTGTGCGTGTGTGAGTTTGTGTGTGTGTGTGGATTACTACGGCCCTGCTGGGAGTTGAGCAGAGCGGTATGAGAGAGGCTTGGGGATTAGACCCAGTGAAGATGAAATATCACTCAAGGGCAGAGTGCTACACTCTATCTCTCTTTCTTATAAGTTGTCTATCTATCTTTCAAAATTGAATCCTAAACTCCCTTTATTGTCATGGCTGCATCGCATGCAGCATTTATAATTGACATCATTCTAGACACCTCAAGGCCCACATGGAGGCAGACTGTCTGTAGATCCAATGTAATTCAGTTAATCTTTTAGAAGCCAAGAGCCATTACCGCTGTTTTGATATACAATTTTAATGCAATTGATGGTTTATGAAATAATGATTGACATTCCTCTCAGCCAATCACAGCTGCCCCCTCCTTTGTTAAGTAAAGGAAAAGCTGTAAGAGAACTCCTCAGGGCAAACCTGCAGTGAGAACCAGTAAATTATTAGACTAAGAGAGGTGAGGAACTTTACTTTTACTGAGGAACAAGGTTTCAAAAAAATTGCTGGAAACTCTAATGTACAATTCAGTGTCCTCAGTTGTATCTAATGTGGCATTAACTTTAGTTGTATCTAATGTGGCATTAACTTATCTAAAAGGGAAGCTTTCTTAATGTAAATTTCTTCCTTATGAGTGAGATAAACCTCACAATTTAACATTCACTTGTAAAATTAGTCTCTTGTTTAATCATGTTTACAAAAGTTTGATTGATATTCTCAAAAAGTGGTATGCAAATGTTTGGGTTCCCAGGTCAAAATGATTGGAGAAAAAAAATGCCTTTACAGAAATCAGACAATCACTTTTAGGAAATAAAAACAAAATGCATTGCTCCAAAAGTACATTTTACATATTTTTGATATATTAATTGATAGTGTGCCAATAAAAATGAAATGTGTTCTCTGAAGGGTATATATTTACTTGTCGTTTGTAAAATCTTAAAATGTAAACATTTGACCACTTTTGCATATGGCTGACTGACCTAAATGACAGAATCTACTCTTTCAATATAGTAAATGAGTGAGAAATAACTCATATTGCATCTAAAATTCCTAGGAGAGACTACTTTTGTCTGAAAAATGTGGCCTCAGTTCTTAAAAATGAACTGCACACAACAACAAAAGAAAGAGAAGCACTGCAGTAAAAGATTATTGTCTGCATCTTCACGGTCTTCTGGACAAAGATTACTTGGTCTTCCACTAAATTACATAATCAAAGGCTCATCTCCAAAGAACTCTTTTAGGACATAACTACAGGCTAAGAACGGGCATTGAAAAGCAGACCTCAAGCACAGTAACAGGCTGATGACTAATGCCTTTGCCTTTGAGAGGCATCAAATTGAACTGGAAGATGAATCATATGACAGTGTCAGAAGTGCTGAAATAATAATAGTTGATAAAACAGGGGTGGGAGGTTCAGGCAGTTCCATGCTGTCACATATTTTGAAGCTGTGTCTCCCCTCCAGAAAACAAAAATGCTGCTTGCTCTTTTTTCAGTTTGCAAAAACTGGAGAATTAAGTCTCGTTTTTCACTGAAGAAATAGTTTGGGTTTTTTTTTTACATTAATAACCTTCTTCTGTGGCCAGACTGTGGCGTTTCTGAGAATTTGAAGGACCCAATTGCAGTGGCAAACAATATAAGAGTTCGGCTTAAACCATCTATATTAAAACACAGTTTAAAAAATACACCTCAAATTTTTGTTTGCATTTTTTGTCTGGCAGTGTAACAACATTGCACATTTTTATTTTATGTCTTCTTCTTAATTTTATGACATAAAATTATAATTTTATGTCTTCTACAATCAAAAGCTTGTAGTAGACATATTAACATATATTTTAAATTGTGTGTAGCATTTCTTGATTGGCTCCTTCAATTAAGAGCTCTCATGAAGCTGCTACTGTTTACCATTTTACATTCTGTAGGCTACCGTTCAAGTTCAGTCAGCGATTGAGCTAAAACTTCCAGAAGGCCTAGTCTGATGTTTCTCTCACGAAATCAGTCATCTCTAATTAAAATGAAAACATGATTGAGTCTTCAATCACTTCCTAACTGTGTTGGTGGCTAATCTGACATGTTAGGGCTTTAATCCAGCTTGTGAAATCCTAATCAATGAAAGAGTTCCCTTAGCTATTTGGACACAGATACCGGTTGGAAAAGTCTAATTCATTTCAAGATATTGAACTGCCCAATCGATTCCAACCAGTAATTAATAATGAACGGATTCGTATTACAGTACTTGTCAAGATTTTAAAAGTGCCATTCATTTGAATTAATGCATTAAGCTACTTTAAGGTGCATCCATTACTAGCGCAGGCATTCAATGACACACATGCAGCTTGTATAATCTCCATGGAAAATCATTGCACTTATAATAGATGTGCTGGAGCAGATGTACATGAAGTTCGGGTTACAACGAGTAATGCCAAGCAATAGCTAGAAGTGTATAAAGCCCCTCAGTAATGGGCTTTGGATCAATGAAGCTGTGTTTTCTGGAGAAAAGAAGCTCCATACAGTTCATATGGGATGAGCTTGGGATGGCAGTTGTGATCTAGTACTAATCATCCAATATCAGTATCTGACATCAGTTACGCTCTTCTGGCTGATTACGGTCAAAGGTTCTTGTATAATGGATTCCCAGAACAGTGGATGTTGTTAAAATCCCTTTTAATTCTCTAGACCTCACCTTGTAGGCGCAGGTATCTACAAATAACAAAACTCTCTTGTGACCTTGAATTTGAGATTTGACTAATATTAGAGTTGAACCATGACTATAAGGCCTTCAGTTTATGTCAAAAATGTCAAAACTGAGTTGTAAATCAATGAGAAATGGTAAGGATACCACTTGCCTATGGTAAGGATAAGTTCACCTCGCCGTTTTGGAATTTCAGAAGTACGAAGGCCCCCCCTCTTGCCCATTACTCAGTGCGGTGCTAGTCAGTCTGTTAGGTGACGCAATAGAACCAGTGGTTAGTCTGCTCTTCCAAGTATGTTTAGCCGTTCAGTGATGTCTTAACGGCAGTTTGACAAGATGCAGTGGTGTTTAATGGGGTATTTCCCAGCTAAATCTTTATAAATCATTTGGCTCATTTTGATGAGGGATGTAAATTTCTGTAATACAGCTGTCATGTTGGGTGCTATATGCGGTACTGGTCATTTAATATTAAAATGTCTCTGCTTCAGTCCAGCTTCAGAAGGACTAACCAATAGGGGAGCTTGGATGGCTGTATCTACATAGACAGAGCTCTGTCTGGACTATTTCCAGTGGTTATTTTAGGATCCTAAACCTTCTGTTTCCAATCCAAACTAAACAAAATCGAATTAAATGATTATTACTATAACATTTGTGCTTTAAGTATAACAAATGTGAAGACGGTATTAAATAAAATGAGTAAAACAATTACAGACATTTTTTTTGCCTCATGAAACTTCTGCTCCAATTTAGAAGAAACGCAATGAAGGGGGCTTAATCTGTTTCAATGCAATCATCAACTGAGGTGCTGTTCTCACAGGCCTTGGCACTGAGGAGATTTTCTTTTTTTATATACATAATAACACCATAATTGGGTCAGTCATCAATGTGGGAAAATTATTGAGGGGACTTCTCCACTCACCTGTGAGCAATACTCTGACAAAACTGCTGCAAGAAGAAGAATTGCGCCCAATACTCTTGTCCCTTCAAAGAGTTTAAAAGGGGTCAGCCATGTCTTTTTTGGACAAATATGATGAGGGGGGCCTGGAGTGGTCCCTATTGCTAATTTCACAAGGCACAATAGGCTGCATCACTCAAGATTGCAGTGCAAGTGGTGGAGTATGTGAGTGTGTCTGTCTGTCTGACAGGGCTTATTAGGAAGACAAATGCCTGCTGTCATGGTTATGACCTTTGACCACAGAGCTGATTGCTCAGCTTAGCAGTGGAAGTAGACAGAATTTAAATGAAGGAAGAGCTCATAGGTCACACAAAAAGAACAGAAGAAGAAGAAGAACCCCAACACACCTGGCCTAGGTGGAACCAGTCGCCTTCCCTTAGATCAGTGGTCCCCAAACCCCGGGCCGCGGACCGGCACCGGGCGTGGGTCATGTGGTACCGGTCCGCGGGATGTTACCCGTGTTCTGTTGTCGGCTCATTGTTATGAAAATGCTGTTAATAAAGCTGCGAGTAAACATTGGATTTACGTTCATTATTATATTTTACAGATACCCCATTATTATATTTTTAAAATATCCCCATTTTTATGTGTATCATTTAATTGTATAAATACGTATATTTATCTGCCACTCTTTAAAGGCCGGGCCGTGAACATAGTTTCTGATATTAAACCGGTCCGTGACCAAATAAAGGTTGGGGACCTCTGCCTTAGATCACTGTCACCTATTGTCGTCTATGAACATTCAAAAGCAACTACACAATCTACCCATTCTCAGTGCACCTGCACAGTGGCGCAGGTTTCATTTCAGCGTTTAAGGAAGGGACATACGGTCCACTTGACCCATCAAATGATAAGTGTTTAATTGTAATTATTGGCGTAAAGGAGACGCCTCATTAGGAATATGCTGTTAAATGGTTATTAAGTATGCAATTGACTATAATTATAATTCACCCAAAGTGCTGAACTAAACACATTCCCTCTTGGCAGAAACACCACAACAATATGGCAACTGACTTCTTAACTGGGATCAGATATTTCTGAAGACGATATTATGTATTTTTTTGTGGGGAAAATGAAATTCTAACATTATTCTATTTGGACAATTTTGCGTTCAAGCCATCAGCTATTGAACCTCAGAAACAGAAAATTGGTATTGTTATCTGCACTTCAGTGCCACTCTGTCTATTTAATACAGTACCTGCTGTTAAATACAAAATGAGCTACATGTACATTTAATGAGCTGATTAACCAAAAAACAAAAAAAACAAAAAAAACAAACATCTGCTTACTCACTTTCGTTTTGATGTTTAAAGGTCTAATATCAGACTTCCTGTTCTACCTTGCATAGATCATGCAGCTTTTAAACACTCGGTTGAGGGAGAGACATGCGGTAGCCAGGGTCAGGTATTTCTTAAAATAATATTAGCATTTTCTTGTGAGAAAGATTGGGGCAGCTGGTGGCCCCACTCATCCCTGCAAACAGGAATTTGTGGGTTCAATTCCTAAGACTGCTAAGCACCTCTGAGGTACCCTTGAGCAAGGTACCTCAGAGGTGCTGTGTTCCTGGCTGTCAGCTCCTTCACTTAGTGAATGGGATAAAGGCAGAGGAAGAATTTCATGCTGTTGTGTTCATGTATGACAGAATGGTCACTTTCACTTATATTCCAATTTTATTCTTTTTAGACAGCTTTCAAGCCACCAGCTATTAAATTCACTGACACGTGAAGTTAATAACGTTAATGATCTCATTACAATGGCACCTGTCAAGGCGTGGGATATATTAGGTAGCAAGTGAACGGGCTGTTCTTAAATGGGCTGTGTTGGAAGCAGGACAAATGAGCAAATGGATTTGAGTGACTGTGACAAGGGCCAAAACCCCTTTCATGGCAGCAGTATTCCCAAAAGGCAGTGGCCTCTTTCTGATAATCTGTCCTGCCACACTGCGCAATTGTTACAGAAAGTTTGAGGAACATTCCCTAGATCTAAAGTAGACTGAGCATTTGTGGGATGGGATAAACAAAGTATTCTTATTAGACATAAAGAATCTTCTACTAATGTTCATGCTGCCAAACACCACAACCTTCAGAGGTCTTGTGGAGACAATTCATTTATGGGGTCCGTTTTGGTGGCACAAAAGTGGGTTGTTCACTGACTGGTACCAGCTCGGTTCGGTTCAGTTCGGTTCTACTCTATTCAATTTGGTTTCGGACCTACAGTTTTCCACTACAACTGGACTAAACATTCTGAGAAGCAGCATGAGTGGAGCGCTCTAAGCTGAAGTAAACAACCTGGCATCATTACAATCATCAGCATGGATGAAATCAGAGGGATTTTATTTATTATCCTTGGTTTGTGGATGTTTGCCACAAAAACAGAGACAATTGGCTTCCAGACAAAGCTTAAAGAAGCAACATTAGGCTAACGCTAATGCTAACACTAATGCTCAGTAGGTGTCCTTGTGTGCCAGAAAGGCACCTTTAAATAAAATGTATAATTATTATTAGTCAACAACACTGGCGTAACCATAGCGATGAACGATCAGCAACCTCCAATGTGTACACGTCATAATTTACTATTGGTTCAGCGATACCTTGGCCAAGGTGGTACTAAGAATGGTACCGGGTACCAGGTACCAGATTTTAGTGATGGAAAAGCAAAAAAAGAGGTTTTTTTTACAGTTGATCCGAACCGAGCTGGTACCAGTGAGTGGAAAACCCCCAAAAAGGACCTCCTGACTTTTAGGCAGAGGGGGTAATATAGTAGATTTTTTTTGAGTACTGTACTTAAATAGAGTTTTTGAGTATTTGTACTTCACTTGAGTAGTATTTTTTTGGAAACATTTCACTTCACTACATTTTTATCAAGGGTCTCGTTACTCTTTACTTTTTCATTCTGAAAGTGGATGTTTTCCCCTCTTCTGATAAGGGGTTGTTTTTTCCGGGTTGGCAGGTATCAGTAGATTAACGTCGCATGTGAGGTATTCTGTAACCATAAAATTAATCCAATGCATTTTTGCAACGCCCATGAGCATATCTTGATAAAATGTTTATATTTTTTGGTGCTATACGGTTGCGTAAGATCACCCTGTCTCTCTGTCACTCTCTCACAATCATGCTCTCACCTTAAACACACTCTCTCATGCACACGCTCTCTCTCACACTCTGCTCTAGACTAACAAGCACAGCCTCCATAACTCAAAACACGCATACTGGTGTAGAATCCAGACAGGACATTAATTAGTCAATTTGTGTGTGTGTGTGTGGGTACGGGTATACGTCCTCGTTTTCTTATTTTACATGCTATTTTGCATTTACAGCAGTTTCACTCTCAACTTGATTAAGATGCACATTACATACAAACAAGCTAACATGGTACATTGCGTCAGAACACCTACCATGCAGTTTTATGGGGGTGTGTCGAATTGCAATTAGAAATAAACAAATATGTCATTCTGCAACATTTTACAAATTCCTTATTCTAGAGGTTCTACACAAGCTCGTACGAGGCATTAGGTATTGTATGTGTTGTGCCAATAATGCAACAATGCGGTGAAAGGAAATTAGACTGTATGACTTTCACTTGTATTGGAGTAACATTTGACCAGTGGTATCTGTACTTTCACTTAAGTAATGAATGTAAATACGTTGTCCACCTCTGGTTTTGAGTTACTAAGAATACAGCTAACCACCAAGGTTTGTCAAAAGTGATGGTTAATTTTGCAACAGTAGCCTTAAGTTTAAGTGACTCATATTGTTATAACATAGTATGAGGTAGAGGAAGTAAAGGAATAGATTTAATCCCATGCCACATCACTTTTAATGATGTGTGTTTGCGTGCTAAAAGTATGCATGAAGCAATAGTCATTCAAAATTAGAAACACATTCATAGGCAGATTTACCATATTTTGTTGGGGGGTTTTTTTTTAGAATAGATGATATTGTTACAGGGCAGACTACAGAAAGCAAAACATCCAAACCCTAGATATTTTAGAAAACCCAGCCAGATGCATTTCTAGTTTCGAAATAAGGATACTTCTCGAAAAGGCTACATTTTGTTTACTTTGTTTATTTTGTTTACCATTTTTGTTTACTACATGGCAAAAGAGCCTTTCGGTTTTCCAATTGAGAAAACTTGCTTAGAGCTCCTAATATAGGCATGATGTTGACTAGGGAAAGACAACACAGTTTACAGAGGCTTATGGTAAACAACCTGTGTTCTTGTTGGCTGACCACTTTATGCCACATAAAGGCACATAAAGGCATGAAACACATTAAAAAGGCAGTCTGAAATGTGGGACCAGGTGTTAATAGAAATTTTTAGAGACAAAAAAATACTTATACTTCTCACGCCTTCAGAAAGTCTGAATGTACTTGAAGATGCCAGTGATACAACTGCTGTCTGGCAAGTAGGAAAAGAATGACATTTCATCTTCCATTCTGATAACTCTACCGCAGGCAGTCTGCAGTAACAACTCTTCTTATCATATAGACATGTGACATCACAACCATGAAGGCTACTAACTTTTTCGTACATGGACAGGGCGTGAAACTTGTTAACACAATGTAAAACTCTTTCATTTTTTCTGAGAATCTCTGTTTAAACATTGATAGCAGTTAATTACATATCTTAGAGAATTCAGAAACCACTCTTTGTCTCTATTTCACTGTGTAGTCAAAGGTGGATAGAGACTTTTTCATTCTAGTGAAACTGAGACATGTATTAAGTTACGTGTACTTCAGAAACATTTTGATAGTTAGATAAGGTTTTGTAGGAAAGTTACTACACCTCTGAAAAGTTCTGTCTATTGTCTTTTGAGACATAAGTGTGTCTGAACTCCTTTTCAAAGCTACCAACAGCAAAAACGAAGAAAAAAAAATCTTAATTCCACAGGACAGCTTCGTGCAGCCCACAAGTCAGGCATCTCCTGGGTGAGGAAGTGAGGAGGAGGTCTATGGGGATATATATATATTCCCACACCAGAAAGGCACTGCTGCCTGAAGGTTCCTCTGAATGAGGGCTTCGGGAATCATAATGAAACACTGCACTTCCTCGTCGTTTTTTTAGTGCCAGCTCTACCAATAAAGAATTCCTTTCATTTACCTCATTTCACTCCCTGAGTCATTCAGCTTTGATCTCCAGGTGCAGTCTTTTCTTTTCTCTTCTTTTTTTTTTTTGACATTTACAGTGCCTTGTATTCCACCCCCGCACAGCCATAAAGGAGAAAAGGATAATACAGATATGCAGGTTTGAAAAGTACTGCTAGAAAGCAATAGACTGAAAAAGTGTAGCATTGAATTTCCTTGATACAACTACATCCACAATTTCAGATTCACTCTAGTAAACATTCCAGGAGGGTAGTGAAACACTCAGACCTGGACCACTGTAGCTTAATTGAATGAGCTTATTCATGCTCCTCTTCAGATGAACATTTTCATAATTACGGTTGCAAGCATGGGAAGGTTTTATAGAATATTGGTAAAAATCCCATTACAGCTAATGAAGAATTGTAGTGCTTTTAACCAGTGCTGTGGTGTGATATGCCCAGCTGTATAATTCATCATTTTGACCCAGTTGCCCAGTCTTATGCTATACTCAACAAAATGTCATTGATTCTAAGTTCTACATTATTGCTTTTGAATACAAATGTACACACTTCAAAAATACACTAATTTTTTACGACTGGGAAGGATTGACAGGTAGGTTGTAAGACAGATTTTGTCAGTGTTTTTAATTGTATTATATTAGCTGTAAAATGTACTGAAGTACTTTTGATAAAATATTGAAAGGTGCTCATTTCCCTATGAATAAAACATCACATAAAAATTAAGTAAACGTAAACAGAAGATTGTATGGATGTGGTATGTTTTATTCATGTGGAAAATGGATGTTTTCTTTTTTTCGTAATCAATGGAATTGATCCAGGTAAACAAAACACGTCTCTCTCTTCAGGTTATCCGTTGGGTTGTCTTTAAACTCAGGAAAGAGAGAAAACACCCACAAATATGCTGTGTAATCTACCTTTGTGTGCGTGCCACTGGATGTGCCAAAGACGGTATGAATTCTTCATAAACGCTGTGTGACATTTATAAATGATGGAGGTTTGAGTGTATGTGTGGGTGCAGAAGGCAAGAGGCATTTAAATGCAAGCTTTGCGCCGAGGCTCTTCTCTGCTCATTGTTCTGAACTGAGCAGGAGCAGTCTGACTAAATTAAATATCGATGAACATTTCCTTTTCCTCTCTGTTCAATTATTTACAGCCTTTCCTCTTCCACCTTGGCCTGAGCCTGTACTTCCTGCCTCTGGAGGTCACTGGAAGGGGGTGACCCTCTGTACATTTTTGTCCTTGTTGTGTATGTTTGAGTGCCTGTGTGTATTGTGTATGTATTGTGAAAGTGTGGCCTTCAGCTTCATATCTCTCTACCTGTCAGAGTTTGCTCAAGATGAAGTTGAATTATAGATAGCACTCAAATTTTGTTTTTGCCACAGTGAGGCAATGATACCCCATGAGCCCCGAAGAGTGTGTGCATGTATGTGTGTGTGTGTGTGTTTGTGTGTGTGTGTGTGTGTCTTGCTGTGATGTGTTTAAAACCGAGACTGATCAATTCACTCTTGTTCTTCTTATTTTCAGGGGAGTGTGAACTTTCCCCGAAGCGCATTGCCCCTCACTTTCACTCACTCTTGCACACACACTCACGCACCCAGTGAGAGCATGTGAGTCAGTAGTTCTGTTGTTTTGGCATGTTTCGTAGGTTTGTGAGTGATTGTAAATGCCAGTGCTCCATCTGTTACAGTGAATTTTTTTTTTGAACCGATGAAATCTGTGCCTTCTGGGGCTCAGCAAGCTGCCAAAGCTCAGTCACAGCCCAAATAAGCCTGCCAGCTGTACAGTTACAGAAATATTACTGAGATCAATGTACAGTAATGATGTGAGCAAGCGGTAATGTTTGTGTGTTTGTGTATTTAGTTCGTGACTCATGGTCACACTCCTCTCTCGAATGATTCATTTATGAAGTCTAAACAAAGTATATAGAATCTGTCGCTCATCTTCGGGACTTCAGGCTCTTCAGGGAAGCAAAGAAAAGCCAAGAGACCTGAATGACTGATCCTGAAATGGAAGCCCGTTTTAGATCGGGCTGCATTTATTTACTTTGAGTGTAGTCAGTTTGAATTTGTAAAATGGTACATTTCTAGTAATGGATGTGGCAGTGTATTAATTCAAACATAAAAGTTAAAGTCACCTTATTCACATTGCCCAAATAAATTCAATTTTATCAATTCAGTTTTGGATGTGAAACAAGAACAGGTGTTTTTTTTCTTTTATTCTTTTTCCTTGAAACTGATTTGACTTAATGACTTAATTCTTTTTAGCTAAGCCTTACATTTAAAAAATGATATAATTCACTTGGCCTTCAAGGTGATATCAGCGTACTTCGAGATGTTTTAAAGCACATTTAAATCATCTTAGCTAGTACAACTGTCTTTCTTTTGGCTTGAATATACAATGGAGATCATACTTAACCTTTGCATATCCTGACTAGGGATTAGGATCACAGTAGAAACAAAACACCCAAACTATTATGTAACTTCAAACTAGTGTAGGGGGTTGTTTTAGCCTATTGTAGTTTTGAATGCTAGTCAAACACTTGAAGCAGGCCAATCCATATGAAAGGTTTAGGGCTATCCTTCAAGACAAGTATGGAAAACTCACTTTCTAGACACTCTAGATTTCTAAATTTCAATGGCTTAGATTTTATGCAAGGAGAAATGCCAGCTCATGAAAGGTTGAGACTTCAAACACATATCTCCTGATCTGTTTCCATGATAATACAAGAGGATTTTATTAAAGCGTATTATGTATAAGGACAGATTTACTTATCAGCAGTGGGTTTAAATTGGAACAAAACCCACCAGCTGCGTCTTTATGTGTGTGTGTGTATGTGTGAGTGTGTGTGTGTGTGTGTGAGAGAGAGAGAGTGTGTCTCTATGTGAGAGAGAGAGAGTGTGTGTGTGTGTGTGTGTGTGTGTGTGTGTGTGTGTGCGTGTGTGTGATTGGTGTGCATGCAGTGGTCACTGATTTGACAGCCAGAACTGTTTTAAACATCTTCATCTCTCATGCTCTCTCACACATTATAATTTCCCCTGGAGTGCCAGCCCACTGTGAGAAGTGCATTTTCAATGACACTCTACTGCATGAACTTCAATGTACTTCTTGCTGTTTTGTGCCAATAAACATTACGATCATAAATCCACCTCCTGCAGTGCTTACATCAACATAAATCCCATTAGATGGACACAGATATACAGTAAGTGACTATGATATTGCTGGACTAGCAACATAACCACACTAATAATTAACTTGAATAGAATTAACTTGAACAGAATTTAAATCCAAACACAAAATCAAACAATCAGTCTGATACACATCAATTCATCTGAAATATGTCACTGACCAGACCGTGACAGAATAATTCTCTGTAAACATTATAAGGGTGAGAAACAAACTGATAAACATTTTGATAAGAATCATTTCAGTAAGAATTCATTTCTTAATAATTGTAATGCAAAGAGTATTTTATGAGGATAATTGTGATCATCCGGAATCACATAAATACAAACATGGAAGCCACGTAGACTGTTATTACTGCATGTAATTGGGGCATCTGTGTCAGAGAGAAAGAGAGAGGTTGGGTTTTCAATGGAAATATTGTCCTTGTTGTTTAATATACAGCCAGACATGCATTTTCTCACTTGTATTCATTTTCTTAATCCTTAGTTTTTTTCTTTCACACATGTTGGATCTGGAGACTGTAAGCAATTCCTGCATCGCCATGGCAACATCACGAGCTTGGACTCTAATTCTTCAATTTGGATATTGCTTAGCACTGTTGGAGCTAACATCAAAGGAGCCATATCCTCGGTTAAAATGAACTTTCTCTGGTATTTTGACTGCATAATACTCATAAAATACTGTTTTAATGTGGAATCTCGCAGCTTCTGTTACAGTACCTTCCACAACAGCTTTTGATTTAACAATAAGCCTGGTAGCAAATAATCCTCCTTTGTTACAAGACACCACATCTTGAAGAAATGAATGACAGATCTGTCGAAAGGTGCATTAAATCCTTAAAATGCCTGCAGTTAAATTAATAGGTTAAAATGCCAACACAAAGTGTTACATACAAAACTTCCTTAATGTATTTTGTAATGGGATTTAATACCTTCTTTTGCCACTTGCCATTATAGAAGCACAAAATAATGGGTTTAGCGGACCATGATGACTGGTTGGCAGTTTAGCATCCCAGTAAATGAACCTGAATATTCCAACCATTGTCGACCCGTATACTGCCCACTGTTCAGTACGTTACCTGGAGAGTGTACAAGTGTTAATATTAATCCTCATAATCTCCTCTTACATGGGATGTACACTTGTAATAAACATAAGCAATAAGAAAAAGGCATTTGGATATATCATATAAAATAAATAAATGCAGATGGGACACTTCATTATGATTGATTCTTGTGACTTAGTGACTCTTAATTTCAAGTTTTCCTTTAGTCAGTTTAAGAAAAGGCTAATGGTCTTGAAAAATGTAGAAACTTTAGTGCTTTAACCCTTTAAAGTCCCGAGTAAAATATTTCAGATGTTTGTATGATGCTAAAATGAAGGGTTATATTAACCATTTAGGTCTACAAAATATGCAGGTTTAATTCTAATATTATAATAAGAATGTGATTATCCATCCCTCAGTCTAACACTTTCATCTTGCAACACTGCAATTAGAAATTAACACAACAGTGACTAAACAGTAAACAGGCACTACCTAAACAGCCCATATTGTCAATCTATAGTCATCAACCCTCTTCATAAGGATCCACTGTCCTGCTGTGTTTTGCCTCAACCTGCATTTAACCTACTGTCCCCTCCCCCTTCCTTTATGCTCCAGCCAAATCTTTGGCCAGAGAAGGTCATCTTTAGGACCAGGGTTGTAGAATATCCTGCCTGCCTTCATGACTCACTGAAAACATCCTCTGGAGTCGCCAGGCAATTAGTCTGCTAGCAGGGTTGAAATGAAGGAAATGAAAAAGTCCAGGTGGAAAACCACAGTTAAATAACAATAAGTTTACAGCTATTCTTACAAAAGCAAACAAGCTAATAGTCTCCACAAATAATATTTGCAGTTAGGCTTTATGTTGAAGCATTTGCAAAAGGAGTCACTAAAAAACAGCAATATAAAGAGTAACTATATGCATGCATGTTACATGGATCTCTTCCAAGATAAAATTCAGTGTTTTAGCTAGAACTGTATAGCATTAAACTGAACACGGGAAAGTAAATGTACACTGTTGCTATTTTCATGTTAACATTACATCGTAAATCAAAAATTAATTCCATTCTTAGTTCAAATTAGCATTGTCAAAGTTTTGTTAAAGCAGTGCGGTACAACTCATCAATTTGACCCAAGCTTAAGACATTCATGACAAAATTTCATGTCAGTAAAATAGATACTGTGAGAATAAAATGGAGATTATAATCAGCTCCACTCTTCTTCTAGAATACTTTAGAAAATATGAATGTCCTTATGTTCAGTTTGGCATGTATATAAATCCAACAGGACATACCACAAGATTCATTTACCCAGATTATCACAAACACACATGGACAATTCATTACACATCCTCTGTCTCACTGACTTACGCATCAATATGCATGTGAGAACTAAGTAAGTGATGGATGTGTGTGTGATGGAAAGAGTGAGTGGGCTTAGTGTGATGGAGAGAATGTATGATAAAGAGTGAAGTGAGGGGTTAGTTCCATTAATTACATAAATATACACATGCACAGCAATAATAAGAATAATAGAGGGATATTAGTAATAATAATAATAATTATAAAAAATAATAATAATCATCATCATCATCATCGTTATTCTTTTTATTATTAATCTTATTATTAAATTATTCGTCTTATTATTGTTATCAATCCTCTTCTTTATCATCTTATTATTATTCTTGTACTTATTTTTATTCTTATTATTATTACTTTTAATATTGCTATTATTATTATTATTATTATTATTATTATTATTATTATTATTATTATTATTATTATATATTTTATGTTACTGTTTTTATTTGACTTAGTATGTCTCAAAAGTACACATTCTCTTTCTTGTGGTCTCTTTTTTTCGTTTTTTCTTTGACCCGGGAGACATTAAGTATAGGGCAGACATGGGTGGGTGAGTGGGTAAGCGTAACTTTTAAGCGGATTAACAGGATTAACTTGGGACAAAATAACAAATGGCTGGACAAACTTGGTGGAATATTTAGAACAGGGTGAGCCTAAATAAAGATCCTGGGTTGCTGGCCAGCCCATGTCACGAGGCCAGTAATATGGTGAATCACTTCTGCACCGGTCATCCTACACCTGGAACCAGTGTACTACTCGACTGATGTAGGTGCCCTCCAGGACCCAAGAGTCCACACTGGGTGTGGGGTCCCACAGTTGGGGCTGATGCCTGAGCATCTGAACAGTAACAGGGTGGCGCAACAAGTTCTGGCTGTGCTCAGCCCACACCAAAAAATATGACCAGTTATTTTGCCTGCCATGGCAGTAAGCCTGATGCAACTTGACAAGCTCTTAGATCAGCATGACCATTGGACTGGTAACCTGAGATCAAGCTGACAGTGACAGCCAGCTTGGCATGGAAGGCCTTCCACTCTGGAAACAAGCTGGGATCCACGGCACAATACTATGTCCTCCGGGATGCCAGATAAATCCAGACACCGAGTAGAGGAGGGCATCAGACCACTGTAGAGCAGAGGGAAGACACTTCAAGGGGATAAACAGACAAAACATTCAAAACCACTCCTCTACTACCAGAACTATCATGTAGCTTCCCAAAGTCCACAGCTATGTTGGGTATTGGAAGAGGTAGAAGCTCACTAGCAGGGCTCTTTAGGCTCATGTTCAGCAAAGAATAGCACTGTGACAAGGCTTCTACCTTGCTATTCTTTGTGGTGATAAGTTTCTTGGGTTTGCCCTTAAAGAGACAGGGGTGTAGACACCGAACAGAAGCTCTGGATGAAACTGCAGTAGAAGGTGGTGAACACCAGAAACAGCTGTCTTTTGAGGCTGTGCTTGTGCAGCCACAGACAGACAATCCCAGACAATTGAATGGGTAGAGTGACTGACAGACAGCTGAATGGCGCTGACTGCGACCGAATGGACTAGTCAACAGATAGGGACAGAAATTGCCAGCTGACTCATTGTCTAAAAGCGCATGAACAGAAACAGAATGGTCAGACACAAACATTATGAGGGGGATTATAAACAATGCCCGGTCGTCGGCACCAGTGTCCCTTCTCCTCACAGAATCCCTGGGTCTGTCTGCAAGAACGGTCTTTTCTTGGACATTTGAGAGCCTCCAAGCTGCATGAGCTCTGAGGTGGGCTCTCCAAAGTTCTGGCAGTCCTGACTGGTGTCGGAGACAGCTCCTGTTCAGCAGTTATGGCGAGTAGAATGATACAGATCAATCCAGACATCATAGCAAACTAAACTGATCTGGACATCTGGACTTGTGTCCCAATATAGTGACAGGAGAGCTGGATCATTCTAGTTGCTATTCACTGCCAGAATGTGGTTGGTCATGGAGAAGTCAGTAAGCGATTGACTCCCTTTGTGCAATCATAGGAGCCATTGTACTGTACTGTGCCTGGGCTGGGTGGTTGAAGACTGCCTGGAAGCAGTGGAGGAAAATGGAGGTTACCGAGCCTCTGCCTCCCCAGACAGCCACGGCCTAGTCCAGAGGTCACCCTGTGAGAAATGAGAATTATCCAAAAATTAGAGTTTAAATCCTAACAGGAAGTCCTGACAGCCAGCTGGATGAGTCCATACCAGTCTGGCAGAGAAGTTCATGGGTGGGGTCATGGGTTCGAATCCTAACCTCAGCACACCACTACTGGGTCCCTGGGGTTAAGGGTCCCTGAATGGATGTTGCTTTGGATATAAGCGTCTGATAAATGCCGTAAATCCTCAGCTGCATAGAGTCTCCTCCAAGCGAGAGTAGCATGAGCCTCGCATAACTAGCAGGAACACAGTGCTGATGAGAGAAAACAAGGCAGACACACTTGCAACAACCACACCAGGAAATGCGATGATGATCACCAGCCAGGTTTAGCAACAAGTTGGGGTCACACAGGAAACCAAATGGTGAAATCATGACAGGGGAGCTTAGGAGTAGAACGTGTGGGAGGCAAGGCCATGACAAAGTGATGTCTATAGTATACAACTATGCACATATTGAAAAAAGCTACAATATCAAAAACCCTTCTTGTACAGACATGGCAGGCATCTCAAATATCCTGTAGTTTCTGAATTTACACCAACAAATCTCTTAGCTGTTTGTCTATATTCTGCAGGTCATTATGTAGCAAACACTATGTAACGTAATCATTACATACTCTTACAAGTAAATGTCCCAAAAATGTTCTTTGGGGAAATGCCAAAGATTAAACATGTTTGTTTTCTAAAGAACCTTTCACTAGTTGGTTCTTTGTAAAATGTTTTTGTAAATGCTTGAGTGTGAATTATCATTTAAATGTTTAAAAATGTCCACATATTCTGAAGATTCAAAACCATCCAAGCCAAGGAACCGTTTAGAATGCTGTATTTATGTAATAGGAAAAGAACAAACTAAGAAAACTTTGTTTCATAAATGATTTTCATGCAACTCAGTGAGTTAACAGTGCACTTATATGCACTCAGATTGTACTCAGGCTCAGGGTGTAATGATGTGTGTCTCGTGAGTGCTGATGAGAAAGCAATGTAGACGTGATAATATTCTGTGCTTTCATTTCAACTCATTACCGCCTGTAAGCATCCCTGTGTGAGTCAATATCTATAAGGTCCATCTCCGTTTCAGCACCGCTCTATGACACTGATGACTGCAAATGTGGGAACACACACAAACAAACATGCAGAGAGAAATGCAACTGTGAAATGAAATGAAATATTTTGGAACTTATAAGCTCTTTATATTTTTATGCATAGCAGAAAATAAGATAATCATCAGCTGTTAGAGTTCGTTGAATAATAAAAAACACCAAAAACATGGACATTAATTCAGCAATGGCCTAATTTTTTTATCTAGAAGGAACAGTCTATAATATTGAGACCTTGAGGAAAAAAAGAACTCACTCGATCACAATTTAAGACGCCTTAATTTGCAGTACCCCTTTGAGATAAATGGAGTCATTAAAATAATCAAGGTCGTCTAACGGGTTTAATGGCAAGCACTAGTTTGCTGTCAATCAAAAACACTCTGGAGGAACACTACCCTATGCCTCACTCAGGATGAATGTAGAACTGAATGGTATGTGGCCCTACACTGTTTTTTAGATATAAAGGAAATTCAATGTATTCTCCTTCAACAGACAGTAAGAAAAAACAAAAAGTCTACACCTTAAATCCATAAAATGTCAAATATATCTTTCACTCCTGTCACGGCTTGGTCAGCGGCCATTAGAGGCCGCTGCTTTTCTGTTTTTGTTCTGTTCCTGGTCTGGGTTATTTTGGGTCTTTTATTGTGATGTTCTGTCCTTGTGTCATGTGTTCTGTTCTCCCCATGCCACGTGTCTGTTTCCCCATGTGTTCCTTGTTTATTGATTTCAGTCCCCACCTGTTTCATGTGTATGTGATGTATATAAGCTTGTGTTTGGTTCAGTCCTGTGTCGGTTCTTCGTCTTGTTTGGAGCTTATGTTTTTGTCCTGCCCAGTTTGAAAACCTACAGTCTTTGTTTTGAGCCCTCATGCTCTCTGTTTTGTTTTGGGAAATAAAACCACATCAGCATGGAGTCCTGGTTGTCTGCTCATGCTTTCCAAGGTAGCTCTTGGTCCCGGGGGCCTAGCCCTCGCCACCGTGACAACTCCTAATATCACACCCTTTCATATATGAAAGCTAAACAAACACATTTATACTCAGATTTGTAATGTCATGTAAAAAAAACACCTATTGAACCCACAGAAATGTAGCCCCACTCATTCATGCTGATGTTACAAGGATGTTACAAGGAGTGTATAAGTTTGGACTTATACCAGGCCTGGGGGCTGTACTCCAAAGTGCAGTTACTGGCTTATTACACTAATTTGAAAGTAACTTGGTCACGTTAGGTATAACTTCATAATTAACCCGTACTACGAAAGGTGAACAGGTTTGACCAGAGGTATGTTGCCATGGCAACATTGGCTGCGGGGAAGTGGTGTACGGCCCTCCATACACCACTTCCAATGGCGTGTCTGGAAGATCCGCAGGACCTCAGGGACCTCATTTTATTTGCATCTTTATTCTTATTGTAAAATATTATATTTGAACAGGCAAAGCGAGGCTTCAACTGAACAAAATTTCCCCATATGATCCCCAAGGGCAATTGGATGGCACATACATCTCCATCAGAGCGCCCCTGGAAGAGCATGAGGTCAATTATGCGCAGCAGAAAATCAATATACAGGCATTTTTCATCATTTTCTTAATTAATCTGATATGTGAGCTATGGACTACATGATGTCTTACATTAAATTCACCTTCTCGCCGCTTATTGGATACACATATGGTGATGACTCAAGATGGTGAATTGTATTTTCTTAGCCTGATCCTTAATCCACCTGCAGCATTGCAAATTCACTTTATGTACATACTGCTATATATCTCTGTAATATTGTATTTTCTGTATATAAGATTTAGATTGTTTACTATATTGTATTGTTCATTTATACACACATGTATATTCATACATATATCTATAAACAGTATAAACATATATGTACAAAAGTAATATATATATTTGCTAACATTTATCTTATAGTCATAAATATAAATCCATATTACGTATTCATATTGTAGATTTATTAT
>JBBPDB010024034.1:0-12207 GCA_037974465.1 Brachypetersius altus | reverse complement strand
ACAACGAGCGACAGCAGAACACGGGGAACATCCACGGGTTTTTTCTGTGCAGCCCGCGGACCGGTACCACATGACCCACGGCCCGGTACAGGTCCGCGGGCCGGGGGTTGGGGACCACTGCTCTAAAACACACATCAGTTAATCTATTCGTTTAAAAATGTTTAGAATGTTTAGATCGTCCTAAATATGATGAAAACGCTCTGATGAATATGATGAATTTCTGTTCAGGGAGGGATTTTGAAGGGGACTCGGGTTTGAGAGCTATTTGGTGTAAATTGTTGTTCAGTGAAGCCCGTGAGGAACATCAGCATGTGAAGTTCTGCATTAGAACATGAAGTCTCTCTCTCTCACACACACAGGCACGCACTTGTCTCACCTGACTAGTAAATTCAGATCAACTTGTTTTCATGTTTCAGTTTTGTTTTGTTTTGTTGTTGATTTGATGGCTGTTTGATGCTGAACATTCTGAATGATAAATAATGATAATAATTATTGGACTTTATTACAGACCGCCCCCTACAGTCAGAGACTGTTGCCCAGGTCACAGTGTGTATCTGTTCCCCTGTAGGGTCGGGTGGTCAGCGAGTGTGAGGGTAAGTGGAAGGTTGTTGGGTTTAACACACAGCTAACATAAACAAAGGCTCACCTGAGATCCTCAGCGTCCAAACCTGAAGACGAGGCGTCCATCAGTCGGGTGGAAAGGAGCTCCAAGGAGACGCATCGACATCAGTTTCACTTCAGCAGAATGACAAACAGGTCTTTGATAAAGAAAAATGAAAGTATGCAGTAAGTCCGACTGCAGTCTTCACTGAGAAACACGTCCGTCAGGAATGAGAAACAATAAAAAGAATTTAAACAAGTCAGAAATAGCAATAATATATTCTGGTAAATGTTGAGACTGAATTATATTTTTAATCCGACATTTGTGGCTTCGTGATCTTCCCCTTTGATACGAAGGAAAAAATGCCATTCTTTTAACTGATGATCGCATTCAGGATGCTTAACCCTTTCCTTCCTGCTGTGCTGTAGGTGTGTGTGTGTGTGTGTGTGTGTGTGTGTCACTTTTTACTAGTAAAAATCAGCTGACTGAAATCAGACCCCAGAACAGTGTGTGTGTGTGTGTGTGTGTGTGTGTGTGTGTGCTGGTGATACTGAAGTGGGTCGGTGTGTGGAATTGGGGCTTTGCGGTGGATTCTGTATTAAATAGGGCTTCCTGCTGCCTTTATTGTTGGATGTGCTGCTGAGGAACACCTTTAGACTGCAGCGCGTCGTTTGCTCTCTGGTGGAACTGGTTCTGCTCCAGCTGCAGTCTCAGTTACAGGAAGCAGTTTCTTCCCTGAGTCATCAGTCGGCAGGCCTTACACGGAGGCGGGGGCTGAGTAAGTCTGGTGCTGCATGGCTGTCCGTTCACACACCAGTATAACGTTTAATGCATCCAGGGCAGCAATAGATAGAATTATAATAATTATGGCCTTGCTGCACAACAAAGCTGCAGAAATTCAGCCCTCTACTCTACTCTTACTCTATACACCGTGTCTGATAAAGAGTGATCACATGGCTGTGTATACGTCTGATATGCTGGTGTTCTTTGTTTGCTGGAAGGTATTTCTTTAAATAGAGATGTTCTGTAAAACAACATTGACCACCCGGGATGCCTACACGAACCATTATAAGGGGGTGACGGCATACCCCCACCCCCACACACACTTTTTATTTCCTGGAAATATATAATCTGGAAATGTATCCAGATTATTATAAAATAAGTACAATTTTAAATTAAAGACAAATTTGAAGATAAGAGGTTTTATAGAGTTTTTTAAATTACGGATAAATAAATTAATTGGTAGAGAGGTAAGAAAAGTATCATTTAAAGCAGCAAAGGTAACAGAGTTAACAGAACACACAGTCAGTCAGAGGGTTTGGTAGTAAAAAAGACAAGCTGTGCATCAAAAATTAAAACATGAGATGAATTCAGACATGCATAAACTTAAGGTTGAGATGACAGGCAAGAGTTTGAGATGGCAAATCCCAGTTATCTTCCAAATTATAATCAAGGCTCAGTAAATTCACGGGTTGGGCCAAATGAAAGTATTTACAATCCTAAGGGGGGAGAGTCGGCTCTTATTGGTTAGTAAAGGGCTGAGGCAGAAACTACAGGTTCAAACTGTCCACAGTTTTGTCTCTGGTGTCTGTGGACGGCTCTTTGGTCGTGCCCAGGGTAGTAGTTGGAGTCTGACTGACTGTGGGGTGGACAGGTGTTGTCGCACACACCGGGTCACGTGACGTCACGAGGTCTCGGAAATGACTCACGTAAAGTATATAAACAGGAAGTAAGTGTATCCTCTTCACACAGATATTGAAGTTACAACTTCATGCCACCATGTCCCGACTCGATTCCTCTCGAATCACTTCACCTTCAACTCTCTGGTACCGTGAGTATTTTGACTCCTCGGAGTCGGTTTATATACTTTCCTGTGTGTGTTCAGAATGCGAGTTCATATTGGTGTGGACTCCAACTCCTGTTGGCGCGCTCTCATGTCTCTCCACCGTGCTACACTGTGGGCACAGTTCACTGTTTGTTCTGCCTTCATCCGTGACAGGTGTATTTAAAGAGCTCAGACAGGTTCTACTAATCAGGATTACTGAGTGAGTAGAGCTGGACATCTTAAAGGCAGAGGAACAGTCTCTGAGAGACAGAATTCCTGCTGATTGCCAGGAGTTCAAATACTGATGTGCAGCAGAGCAATACAAATACATTCTTTACAAATCATACAGTGGGATTCCTGAATTATTTTAGTGGGAATGATGCACCTACAATGTGAATCTCAGACCCTCCACGATTTCTAAGTGGGAGAACTTGCAAAATCACAGGGTGTTCAAATACTTGTGTTCCTCGCTGTGTGAATGTGTATAGAAACCACAGCAAATTCTGTATACATTTTTATTACTGTCAAGAGAACACAAATAAAGCGCATGTAGGGATGGTGAAGAAACGCTGTGCTCAGAGGCAGGAGGTTTGAAAGTAGCCAATCCGAGAGTGTTATTTATTTCTCCTTGCTGCTGATTGGCGGCTGCCCTGTGACGTGCCTCTGGCAGACCCATCAGAGGAGTTCCCACGTTTTCTCGAGTGTTTCGCTGAGTGTTCTCGTAATTGGTTTCCGTATTTACCTGCCCATACCAAAGAAAGTGACAGCGCATACCAAAGAAAATACGTGTGCATGAGTTACATTAATTCCTCCCCAGTTACAGGGGTAACATAGGTATTTACATTCTAACACTGCAGGAGTTCAGTGTAGACTGTACAGTAGCAATACAGGTTTACCTTTTAATGTATTAAGTCGAATTTAAAATGAAGTGAAAGTGTTTTGGCAGCATATTTAGGGTTTACACGACAAAAATAGGCTTTTTTTTAACCACATCACAAATTTGCATTCTTTCACTATTTTTCACTATTCCTGTATATTAAAATATCCATTATCTCCACAGAATTCAATTCAATTCACTTTAATTTGATTTATTTAGCACTTTTTACAACCAGGTTGTCACAAAGCAGCTTTACAGAGTCCAGGTCCAAGCTCCTAGTGAGTGAACCAGAGGCGACAGAGGCGAGGAAACACTCCCTCAGCAGGAGGAAGAAACCTCAGGAGGAACCGAGACTCAGCAGGGGAACCCGTCCTCCTCGGGTCGACCCGGAGAAAGGAAGGAGAATAGAGAGTAAATACAGGAGAGAGCCTCAGTGAAGGAGGTTATAGGCAGATAGGCCCTCTACGGCGAACAGAGCTGCTTTGATTAAGTGTCCAGAGGGTAAATACTGTTCATGACCTCTAGAAGGCGCACAGAAAGAGGCTGTGAATGTAGTGGATTATTAGAAC
The DNA here is from genome assembly GCA_037974465.1 of Brachypetersius altus. Taxonomy (NCBI): domain Eukaryota; kingdom Metazoa; phylum Chordata; class Actinopteri; order Characiformes; family Alestidae; genus Brachypetersius; species Brachypetersius altus. The sequence goes on along the minus strand of JBBPDB010024034.1, from coordinate 8,335 downwards.
ATGATAGAAATGCAGGTGTCGTGTAAAATTCACCATTTCTATCATCACCATGGAAAGAGCAGTGGGAGTTTTCAAATGGTGTTAAAATGAAGAATAGACGGCAGGAGGTTTTTACACAAAAACAACGATGCTGTGTGTAAATACGTTTCCATGAGAACAGTTTCACAGCCCTTAAAAGCATAGATCCATCCTATAAACACACATTTGAGTCACGTTGCAATACATCTGATTTTTCATTTCTCTTTTGCAGTCGCAGTCCTCGATGACAGACCAACATATAGTAGTACTTGTGAGTTTAAACATTTCAGACTTGTGATTGCTGCTACTCCATTCCCATGCTCTCTAGTTGCTTAACCCTCCTATTCTCCTTGACCCCAAGCTGTTTTAACTGTGTAAACTGCAGGTGCAGGTGCAGTTGATACTTTTTAGTCGATACATGAAGTGTGTGTGAGTGTGTGTGTGTAAATAAATATGTTTATGAGAGGGGGGGGGTGGTCACCAACATCAATCATTACGGTTCGTTCTGTGGGAGTCAGGAATGTGCCCCCAGATTAGAAAAGATCTGGATGAAATATTTGTAAGATACACTCACTCTAAAACTGAAAGTTTGACCTGATGGTGGCGCTACAGGGAAGCTCATATCATCACCAAAACCCATTAAGGTCCATAATCCTGTGATCGTTAATGTTGTCAGAAAATATGAGAAGATTTGTATGAAAACTTTTCAGGATAAATGTGTTCTAACTTTGATCTGATGATTTAAGTTTGGCCTGATGGTGGCGCTAGAGAACAGGTCAGCTTTCACTATCAAGGGCTTATTTATGTATTTAACAAATAAACAAAGTGTCTGACATCAAAACTCAGGCAACAATTTTCAGTAAATCATTTTCTGGAGGCAAATATCCCTGGAGTCAAACTGAGCCCTGAGGGTGAAAAGTGTTAGTAAATCTGAGGAGAACAGGAGGATTAAACAGTAAACAGCTGTGTTTAAGTTGTAGACGTTTCTTTCACCACCTCTCTAAAGTCAGAATTAGAGTCAGAAACCACTTATGCTATTACTGCACAGTCACACAGAGACACAAGAGAAAAACAATATAAAATATAATATAAAACTAACGTCAAAATAAAATAAAACACCCCGTAAAATACTCTGTGCTATACACACTATGCTATATATGTATTTTTCCTTTTGTGAAGCAGCCAAATGTCCCTAAAATGTCAAAACGTTCCTGCTTTTCCAGCATTCTGGGAACCTAAAAAGTGTTCAAACACAGTCATGCACACACACAACCCCTCTCAGCAGTTCAGCTTCTTAAGCTCCTCCCTGCTGTAATCATTTTCCCATCACTTTTCAAGGAGCAGCTGATGTACAGGCGTCTACTTTAAAGCAGTGGAACCCATCTCTCTGTGGAGCTGTTTGTGAGCCGACGCTTGTCCAAACGTGAGGCGTGATAGACTGTGGAGACAAATCCGAGAGCAAACTACGATGGCCTAAAGCTAAAACATAACCAAAAGAGATGAGACACTGTCATACCTCATGTCTATCATAGACCTTGGCCCTGCTCTTTCTAAATAGGCTGCTATAGTGAGGTATGACAGAGTCTCAACTTGCCCTCTTTATAGTTATAAATTAGTCCCTGTAAACCTAAACTTTGATTCTGTTTGTCTCATATACCTTTTGCCCATCTGGCCAGCCTGACGGATTACCACCAGTGCTCCGGGTCACCAACTCAGCCTGGATCTGCAATTGTTGATGTCCCTAAGTGTTCTCATCTGGTTTATGTGCTCCTCCCCCATTTAAGGGCAACTGATGCTTAAAATCTCAGATGGAGATTGTTGTAGACTAGAGACTCTCAAATTACTCCTCACTACTTCAACAACTCCAACTACTATCACTAAATACTCTTAACTGTAGCCACTCTGTTACATTTACGCTTTTGCCCAAAGTGAACTCCATTCCCAAACTACAGGGGGCAGTCTCCCTGGAGCAACTTGGGGTTAAGGGGCTTTGCTCAGGAACTCGGTGGTGGGATGCTGAATGTAGGATTTGAACCCACAACCTCTTGGTTCAGAGGCAAGTATCCTACCAATAGGCCACCCCCCCATCTATGTTAGCCATATATGGCCAATCTGTCTAACAATGATTGTGTCTATACACAAAGGCCATATATTGTTCATCTCCATATAGACTCTCTTTCTCTCTCTCCTAGTTAACCAGAGGAGGGTTGGTTCACCCTTTTGAGTCATGGTACCTCCCAAGGTTTCTTCCTCCAACTTTAGGAGTTTTCCTCACTTCTATCACCTTTTGCCCACTAGCGGCTCAGACCTGGATTCTGTAAGGCTGCTTTGTGACAACACTGGTTGTAAAAAGTGCTATATAAATAAACCTGACTTGAACTGAACTGAGATGAGGAGAAGACGCAAAACTTGAACCTAAATGTTAGTTAAAACATCTTAAAACAAGCTACAAGTGTACAGAAACCTGCGTAGCCCCCTGCGGCACCTTGTTCTCGCGTGCAATGATGCATCACTCTAATGCAACCTCACACACTCGTTCACCCTAATGGCGTCGGGACGAGGAAGCGGTGGGGCGCAGCAAATCAGAGCGAGGCTTTTAAAACAGTGGCAGCGTTTAATGTGCCAAATGCCTCCCCCATCACACACCACACCCTGAGTAATGTCTTTCCCCATGTCAGTGCGGACATGGAGTTTAATAGCGCAGCAGTAAAAACGTTTCATGCAGCCATAATATTTAATATCAATAAGAGTGAAAGGGGCGGGTCAGGGGAGGACATAAAACTCCCACAGCAGTGTTAGCACATTAGCATGGCTTTTACAGTCTTGAACATCGTAAACACATGACAGGACATGAAAAATGTACATGTATGATTGAGTATTCATTAGTATATACTTACTATAAAAAAGGTGTAGAATGTCCTGCCTATTAAAAGGAATCTCTAATAACTGTGGAAAAACATGCAACAACAGTACAATCGGATACCTTTGTATAAATACCTTGTATAATTTGTACACAAAATGTAAGTAATTAATGTGCATTGTTGTTGCGTATTTATTAATGTGTGACTATGCAGTTATTAGGGTCATTTAAAGCTGAATTGACCTCCAGAAATGTTTCCGTTTGGTAAAAATACTTGCTTGAATGTGATTTATTATTAATTATCACCAAATTCCTTAAAACTGTACTGTACCGCTTCTATGTCAGAGTCTTCTCTGTGCTGAGGATGGCCCAAAAATATATCCAGATTATGCCCAGCAGTTGTCAAAAACAGACCAATGATGAACGAGAAGCTGCAGTCTGAAACTGGACAGCTATATAGCAGACCTACCAACCTACAGCTACCTCAAAGGAGGGTGGAGCTCAAAATACACCAGTGAGGGGCAATAGAGGTTTTTAAGCAGGTGGATTCGGAAGGTGTAACAGTTCTCATGCCAAGAAAAGTGTTAACAGTGAAAGCAAAGCTGCTCAGTTACCCAAGGGCTTTTCTGAAGGGCCTTGTTTGCTCGACATGCTCATACTCTGCTGTTTCTCACAAATGCATTAACCATTCAGGCCTGACTATCCCGGGGATTTACACAACCAGCGGTTCACTGAATTCTCAGCTGAGAACTAATCGTGGTTATATGCACTTTGCTTTTGAATGGAGAAGGCATGAGGGTGTGAGGAGGCAGAACTTGGAGCTCAGCTTTTCATGTCTATCTCTAATATTGCTATTGATACTGAACAAGCTTTCAAGAATTAGCACATTCAGGGTCACCTTCCGTGACCATCCTTTCAAGGCCACTGAAGCAGTGGAGAGCTTTTTATGTCTATCGGTATTAAGACATCAATACAGTACAAAAAAGTAAAAACTGCCGATACACCCATGGTTCCCTTCTCAGCATTCTCACAAGCATCTCAGAAGCGGCTGTCTTTAGTACACCCTACCAGAAAATCTTGACCTCTAAAATGTATTAAACCTAAATATGTATATTGTTACACCCCTATGATGCACACCAGGCACCTATTTAGGTGCTGCTTATTTTTGCTATGTGGAGCTTATGCTGTTATAATATGCAACTGAAGTTTGAATTTTGTGTATTGTTTCACTCATTATCCATATCAGTGGTCCACTCACTATCAAGACTGCTGTTTTCGACAATGAGCATGAAATTAAAACAGATATTTCATCATTTGAAACTTGAGTTGACAAAGTCCACACAGACTTGAACACCAGTGACTCTGACTTTGGCTCAGACTTGACCCAGAGTGGCCCAAAAAGATTAAATCCAGAAAAGACTTGACTTAAAATAGCATAAAAATTTGACCCAAAGTAGCTCGAAAAGATATTAACCAAAGTGGTTCAAAAAGCCTTGAACCAAAGTGGCTCAAAAAGCCTTGAACCAAAGTGGCTCAAAAAGCCTTGAAGCAAAGTGGCTCAAAAAGCCTTGAACCAAAGTGGCCCAAAAAGCCTTGAACCAAAACGGCTCAAAAAGCCTTGAACCAAAGTGGCTCAAAAAGCCTTGAACCAAAGTGGCTCAAAAAGCCTTGAACCAAAGTGGCTCAAAAAGACTTGAATTGAAGTGGCTCAAAAAGCCTTGAACCAAAGTGGCTCAAAAAGCCTTGAACCAAAGTGGCCCAAAACGATTCAACCCAATGTTTTGATGAAAAGTGATCCAAAATATTTCAGCACAAAAATCATCTCCTGGCTGGAACACCTGGGAGCAGTGGATGGCCTCCTGGGCCTTGGTGTCCACTTATTACTAATGATTTATGATCGTCTGAAAACCGTAAGGCGCGTGTTGACAGAGATGCCACTGGAGGTCTTACGTGGTTTATGTGCTTAATAAACACAGGGTCTTCAGCCTTGTAGGTCACAATTAGGTGGAGGGATTGTGTTCGGAATTGGACTGGCATTGACCGTGAAGCGTTTTATAGGCATTCGGTTCATGAGCACTATTTTGGATGAAAAAGCTTTCGGTATAAGAAGTGTTAGCATAGAGCTGGACCTCCAGGATAACGAAAGCTTGAAGGTTAAGGGTACGATTCATTACCCTGACTTATATGCTCTAATTTATCATTTATCTTAACTTCTATTAATTTTGTGAGTGGCACGGCTGTCCAAAATGTAATAGATTTTATTGTAGATGATTTCTTCCTCACAGACCACCATGGCTTACCTTCAGTAATGGATACATGGAGATTACAGGATTGTTTGCATTTCATTTATGATGCCTTACTGCAAAAATGGCTGGGTTACGCTATGGTGCCCTTGACATTTGGAAAAGCATATCGTTTTACTTGCTCTCAGAATTATTTCACACTTGTCGGCCAATTCGCTATTGAGCATAATTCAATAGCAAATTAAAAATGCGGCTAAATTAAAGCCCTTGGTGCCTTTGGGCCTAGACTGAGGCCGGCCAACTTGCCTGTATTTTTATAGCTTTTATATATTTATATAAAATAAACTGTTTTATACATTATGTGGGCTTTTCCGTAGGTTTACAGCTTCTGTGTAATTTGTTTAATAGGTCCACTTTATAGAGGTACAGATTACAGACCCATCTGTCGCCATGCACAATTCATCAGCCACCTTCTGCCCAATTCATTATTGAAAAGGGACCGCTGCAGGATCACCACTGCCCAGATATTATATCCAACCACAGGGCAAATGTAAATTAATTATTTGGGTGGTAGACCATTTCCAGTAGAACAATGACACCGACAAGACAAAGAATCCAGCAAAGGAAATCTGCTGAAGAGCGAACAAACTGTGCAGATTGTCTCAAACTGTGCACCAGCAAGGGGTTTCTGATAAAGTGGCCAGTGACGGTATGAGAGTAGGTCTTTAATTCAAGGACAATACACTTCTGTGATGGTGCTAATTTCTGCTAACACAACCAACCCACTGTAAATCAGAATGTGACGGGTCTATAGTGATGGTTCATGCACATGAAGGCCTAACCATTGGCAGACCAACTAGAAACCAGAGGGATATTTTTACCCAAACTGAAATGCAACAATAGAATGTGTGGTACTGCAGCACTGAGTAAAAGTGAACAAATGATTACAGAAAGTTCCCAAGGAATTATGCACATGAAGGCGTAGGAGTCCCTGAACACTCCCCTCTGGTAATTACACTAAATTCATAATCCCGCTGAGAAAGGGCTGGTGTTTGATAGTCTTTTGCTCCGATAAAGATGAAGATGTAAAATAAAACCAGGCAGTGAATTTCAGCATTGCTCTGGTTTCAGAGAGAGAAATGTCTGCATAGAGACGTTTTTGAGTAATAGCAGTGCGTTGTTATCGGAATATAAAGACACTGTATCGGAAAAGAAAGAGAGGATAGTGGAGCGAGCACACAAGAGAGAGAGAGAGAGAGAGAGAGAGAGAGAGAGAGAAAACCAGTGTGAGGGGAAAAGATAGAGAAGTAGAGAATGCAAGGAGGAGAGACAGAGAGAGAACGGCATCTTATTCAACAGGCACATTAGAGGCGTGTAAGAGCGCGGGCTTGTCATACTTCATTAGTTTCGGGAAACAAAAGAATTTAGTCATGCGGCGGCTTATTTTGTTCCCCGGTGCACCGCGCTCTCTCTCTCTCTATCTCTACTCAAAACAAAAAGCTCCGGTGTGGTGGGGAACATCACAGCCTGTGTTTCTGCCTCTCTTTATGTTCTGGAAATGTCTATTAGCACAGCTCTTCTCTCCATGTAATTACCAGCCCAGCATGGCAGGCCCCTGACATGAACCAATCATGTTTACAAGTGATGAGAGGCATCAGCATCAATACGAAGCCTCTGAGCGAGTCAGGCGTGAGGAAGGCAAAGGCTCTGTCAAATATCCGCAGGCCTTGGCCTGTTCTTTCCGAAGAACCAGAGGAAGTACCCACTCAGAGTTCCCAAAGGTGGATTCTGGACTCTGGATTCCTCACTCAGAACATTCATAGTATCTAAAATCTGACTGGCTGAGTATAAAAGGCTCAATATCACTATATACACATCTATACCAAACCTCCAAACTACCATTTCAGCAGTCGGCTCTGGGATCAATAACGTTTTCTGATTCAGAATAATTGTTTTATTACTCGTTATAATTTATGGCAATGAGTATTAGTCTGTAAATGTGAAATTTGCACTGACAGAATGGACATCTAGGTCTGTATGTGCAAAACGGATACCATAGAAACTGTACCCAGCTGTACTGTTACGGCTTGGACATAGACTTTGAGACTGTAGCTCATCTGATGATGCACCGTTTGCAGTAGCCGTCCTCTCACCCTTCACCAGAGGTCAGTTTTTAACCGAAGCGATACTTTTCAGAGGACATTTTTGGGGGTTGAATATGGTCCATCACCTGATAAACACAATTTTATTGTGGTAAATGTGCAGAAACGCAAGACCTCTATTATTATTATTATGATTATTAATGTTATGATGATGATGATGATGATTCTTCTTATTGTTGTTGTTGTTGCTTTAATGTATAGCAGTAATTAAATAATACTAAGAGTAGGATTCAAGTTCAGATGTTCCATTTTTCTGTGTGTTATCTTGTCCCTTCAGGTCTGCTTACTTCCACCCATACTGTGTAGGTGTGTGTACCAAAAGCAGCCATAATGTTTGGTAACGTTTGTCATTTTTGTGATGTACACATGATCATTTTCCAACCCATGTTTATCCCTTAAAATGAAATAATCTGTTTTTGCCACGTTTGGATTGCACTTGCAGGACATTCAACAATACTGACATCCCACATCAAGCTCTGTAAAATAATTTTCCATGATATGGCTCAGTTAACAATGCTTGCAAATGCACACTTGTATGAAAGGATAAGTGTCAAGTTTAGTGTCAATAAAGTAGAACGCTATTGACATGCTGTCAGTATCAGGCACAGAGCAGTGAAGCGCCTGTGGGGGTAGTGTTACCTCTGTAGCGCAGCAAGAGGGAGCCCAGCATGTGCCGTTTCTCGCTGCTAAAGCGGATGGAGATCTGGTTGCTGGAGCTGCGCAACACCAGCCCCCTGGTAAGCACAGACTTGTTGGCCAGGATGGATGGTTCCAGGCCCCCGAGATCCTCCAGAGCCACCTCCTCCCCATCTGCCAGCGTCACATTTAAAACCTGCAAGAAGAAAACACAGCTGGGTCAGTCAGGGCTGCTCCGGGCTTGTTTGTAATTGTGAACAGACCAGGCCACTGGACATCTGGGTCTCAGTTTTGGGGTCATGGTTCGGTACGACTCACGATACAGCAAAGTTAAGCAACAAAAAGTTGTAAAGAATGAGGCTTGGTTTGTTTTCTTTTATTTTAAATAAACAGCAGTGTATTAACCAGTAAACACA
>JBBPDB010024024.1:0-12209 GCA_037974465.1 Brachypetersius altus | reverse complement strand
GTGTGTGTGTGTGTGTGTGTGTGTGTGTGTGTGTGTGTGTGTGTGTGTGTGTGTGTGTGTGTGTGTGTGTGTTGAACTAGACAATAGGAATACAAAGTACAAGTACTGCTATCTCTAGAGGGAAAAAACTCAAACAGAACTACAAAAGATAAAAGACCAGAATAACTAAAGCAACTCTGCAAGAACAACCTTCTGCTGGTTCGACTCCGTGGATGCCATGGAAAGAGCATGGAGAGAATTCCGTCAGAAACACAGTTACCAAGCTGAGATACACTGGAAAATGCTGGAAGTTCTGTGCCAGATTAGGTACAGCGTGGTTCCTGTATACCTATGAAAAGGTGCCTTTAGTGGCAAAAAAGTAGGTTTTGAATTCATCATGGTTGTGATGTCAAAAACATTCAGCTTGCTACAACTTCACACATTGTTCCACACATTTCAGTCTTGAGTTCTTTTTGATTGAGCTCATGCAATCAAAGCAGAGCTAATTTACGTACTGTATATCAGTCTTCAAATCCAGACACACACACACACACACCCCTCTTTATCCTCTTGCTGATCAGCAGTTTGAAAGGAAGTAGTGTGTTAGTCAAAGCGGTGAGGGTGAAGTTGGTACTCGGTGTCAGGTGTGCGAGTGCACCTGCCCCTCGCTCACGGATGGGGGAAATTCCAGCCTACCTACCACTGCCAGGAAATCCTGCTGATAGTTGGCATGGCAACGGCGAGGCGGTGTCCTTCAGAATGGGCACCTCACGGCTCGAGTAATAGGTTAAGTTTCTGCAGTAACCGGTGGGGAGGGGTTTCTGTGCTTTTGTTTTCTCTTTGAGTTTCAGAGGTCACTCCATGTCAAACACAGTTTTTGCCATTGCCTGTATCAAAGCTGGTGAAAAATACACTAGATACTCCAAGATGAGTGCTGTCCTTTTAAAGCGCAGAGACTTCAGGTTTTGCTTTTTTGGGGTTAAATTCTGTTTGTGGTCGAAGGTTCAGAAGACTGCAAACAAGTTTAACATTTTACTGGAAATAATTATTGTCTCAAATATAATAGTAATGATTATTGTTATATTTTGGTATTTGTTAACATTCCTCTTAAATATTGTAATAGTCATTTCTTTCCGATCATCTGTTGAGTTATGAGTTCATTTTTGCAAAAATTGAAACATGTTGAGAGAATATTACTCAATTTAATTTTACAAAACATGCATTTTTACCATTTTAAGTAGAAATTGTCCTGCTAAAATTAAAAATGCTCTTAATTTTTAAAATATTTTTCTTCATCCCAAGAACAGTTTCTAAAAACAGTTCTAACTCTGGTCCTGCTGTTTTCTGATGTGGCCCCAACAGTGTCAAAACCCAGTCTTTTTGACATGGAATGACAGATTTTTGTTCTCTTTCTTTCTGAATTGAATTGATCTATTGAAGTCATTTACATGTACAGTTTGATAAGGGCTACTTTCTCTCTAAGTAGGTAGTTTGGCTAAAAAAAAAATAAATGTATACATACAGTAACCTCTTACCCAAATTGTAGCTGATCAGCTAAGATGTGTTTTGTGTGTGATGTTTGGTTATTTAATTTTGCATTGAAGCTAAAAGGTTATTAAAGCTAATGTGTAATAATAGCCCACCAAGTGGCACAACTCATTCCAAAGTCACTCATTTAATTAACCGTTTCTGACATTGTACGATGCACCATCTTTAAACATGAACAAACTACTGCTACTATTGTGGAACAGTATGTCACAGAATGTTTGAGGTTACTGTAAATACACATTGAGACTTGATGCATTTTGTATGATACTACTTGGGTGGATGTGCGGTTTTATTACTTGTTAACCATAGTCTCCTATGCCTGGGAAACATTGTATTTTATTTTATTTCTTTTGTTGTGGTTCCTAAACGGTGGTCCCATGTTGTACTGAAAGAGATTCAGAGACTGCCATCGTCACGGCGACTAATGATGGTCTGCAATCATTTTCTAACACTGCCTGAAATTTGGGCAACCATCTCAGTGAGTGTGTGCTGCTACGACTATATTGTTATATAACAATGCAGCATGAAATCACGTATTTATCAATGCAAAACGAACAGCGTGGAGACGAAATGTAAGACAACCGGTACATGGAACGCCAGTACTCCACCTCTTATTTGCATTATTCTCTTCACACATTCAAAGCACGATTGCCGAGTCATCTCGTTCAGAAAGCGCAGCACCAATGCTTACTGAAGACGTTTTGTTCTTCTGTACTAACTTGTCATCATTTACGATTCAATAAGACTCACCATCGTACATGTGCACGCCGTCGTACATCTGCACGCCTTCACACGCGCCATCGTACGGACGCACACTGGCAGCAGTCGCGCAATTGCAGAACCTAAAGTAACGTAATGGCTTAACATTTAGGGTGAAACTTTTGGCCAAACTATTTCTTTAAATTGCTTTACAGAGCTGCTTTTCTATTATCCTTTATTTTCTCTCTACTGTTTCTTCCTCCTTTTCTTCCTCCTTTCCTCACTCTTTCCCTGTGTTTGTATTCTTTTTCTCTTCCTTTTCTCCCTCTCCCTGCTGTGATGCGTAGCTATGAATCGTCTGAGGAAGTGTTGCCTCACACGCCACGTCTCACCCACTTTCCCACCGTCTCGGGCTCCCCCGCCAGCCTGGCTAACTCCATGCAGAGTTCGGCCGTCTCATCCCCCCGCCGCCGCCGCCACACCCCTTCCAACATGTAATGGCCACTCTGCCCTTTCCGCCCTGTCTACAGACCCCTTGGGCAGGTACGCCCCCCCCCCTCCCCATTTCTCCAGACTTTATCCCCAGGAATAGGTCATGCCTAAAACGTTTTTATCCCACCTGCATTCATTCCACCATCCTAAAGCAACATTTTCAGTTCGAAGCCTGCGGAAGCCCTGCCCTGCATTTTTGTGCACTTGCTCTTCTCCAACACATCTATTCCAGCTCAAGACACGCTTGTTTAAAGAATGATCTAAATTCTATTTTATGCCTGTCAAACTGTTTTATCTTTGGTATGTTAAATAGATTAAATGAAAGAAATGGGAACAAATGTGTTACTGCAACAGGGTGCAAAGTGCCTACAGATGCCTACAAGGTTCTTAGATAAAGGAGTTCCAACCACTCAGCATTCAGCACCACCAGTATACTGATCACTGCCTGATCATCTGGAATCCTCAGTTGTTTTTTCACTGTACATTGCACATAGCGTTTTATAGCAAAGAGACAAAACCCAGGCAATTGGCAAAAGAAATAACAGACTTGAAGGATAGTTGGATTTCTCCATCTCTCTCCAAAGAGCCAGACTTTCTTGTATTTTTACTGTAGTTGTGAGGAACAGTTCTTTCAGGTCTTTCAGATTCTCACATATTCAGTCCAGTCTCTGAATCTTTCCAGTTTCAGAGGAATGTTATTTTCTCGTTCAAGCAGAACAAAGTCCTCTATCTTCAGGTCTGATCCAGTGAAGAAACGGGTGCACATGATTCCAGATGATCAGGTGGTGATCAGTATACTGGTGGTGCTGAATCCTGAGTGGTTGAAACACTTTAGGCACTTTGCAGCCAGTTGAAATACAACAGTTATTTCAATTTCTTTCATTTAATCTGCTCAATATTCCAAAGAACAGCAGACAAAACATTTTTGCAGCAACAAGGTGAGGTTTGGCTCAACTTTTGGTTGAACTGTAAAAGGCATATAGGTTCTCTTATCTGGAAAGGATTGTCCTGATACATCACTCTTCCTTGTGCTCATGGTAAGGTCCATCCATTCATCCATCTGTTTGCTGAGAGACGTTAACTTGAGAATCAGCAGAAGATGGTGTTCAGATCCTCCTCTTCAGCCAGCAAAATTGTCACCAGAAATGAACTGCCTGTTTGTGTCGGAAGCTGGTTTATTCCTTACTTGTACAACATGCTACTGAAAGCCAAATCACTACAGAGTACCAAGAGAATCTGTGAGGACTTGGGACAAGACATTCAGCTGCCCTTGAGTTTCAGAACCGTTTGAACAGTCATTGAGCAGTGCAGGCTAGAGGGAAGGTGAAGTGTATGTTTGGTGTCCTCTGGTGACTAGTATTACTTATTTTTCCTCTCTCTGTCTCTCTCTCTCTGTCTTTCAGGTATGAAGAAACTTCCCCTGAAATGGAAGGGTCGTCAAAAGAAGAAAAGACAGAATCTGATAAGGACAAATAATCTATAAAGAAAAACAACCCCTCAGTCACACCCCTCCCCATTTTTACCGCCAGCGTGTTTACAGAGCTGCGGCGCACCTCTCAGGAGGGGGCGCTCTTCTTGTTGCCCATTGTGTTGTGCTGTGCATGGAGCAGGCTGATGTGTTATGTATTAGGGTTCGATGACAATGGGGTATTTTTTTTTTTGTAGTTCTAAGTGGTTTGTAAGGCAAGATGTTATACAGCTTTCTCGGTGCCTATTCCTTAATGTTTCATTTCCAGTTTTATCTCATATGTGCGCGTTTTTGTTCAGTTTGCCTTCTGTGTATTTGTATTTTTTTTTTTTCTCAGTTTGGGCCAGAATTTCAAAATATAAATGAGGAAGCATAATAGTGTGCTTTACTCTTAAGAATGTAGGCTGTTACGCCTCTTTAGGTGTGTTTGTGCTGTCCATGCAGTTATGTACAGCACAGAAGCAGAATGTTTTGGTTTTCATGATTTAAAGTAGGGATACATTTCTCCCACATTAGTTTGTAATTGATGGCTGGTTGGGAAAACTACAGTCTATCTGCATTACCATTTTTTTCCTTTAAATACATTGGACCAAATGACCCATTATGTCAAACATATAACATAGATCTGTATCTGTCAGCTCATTTTTTAAAATTCTGGCCTTTTCAAAGATGGCATAATGCAGTTCTGGGCGTAGAATTATCAAGCATCTCAGATTCTGCTCTTCATATCTTTTAAATATGAGATTAAACACATGGTTGTGAATGCTGAAGCACTTGGTACATCAGGTCCCTGAATACAGGAGATCCATGAAGTGTTAGACCGTATGAGGATTGTTTTAAGAGTGGACTCATTGTGACCTGCACACATGTTCCTGCCCATCAAAACCACTCAGAGCTTAGTAAAGTGGCATTTTATAGTCCATTGCTGTATATTTCACTTTCTCCTGATGTACCAGTGCTAGTTAATGGTTAAAGCTTCTTTGAGGAGCATAATGTCATTTTTTTTTTTTTATCCGCAATAAATTGTGGTTTATACCGCTGTAGAGACGCATATATCATGGATGTTGGCTTTTTTCTCAGAGGAAGTGAGTAGATAACGTAGATCATTGTAGTTAACCCAATGAAAATGAGAAAAAGCATGTTTTACCAAAATCAGTTTAGCCTGAAAATACAAATACCATTTTTAAAAAAAAAAACGAAAAATAAAACCACATCACAGTTATTGGTAGTTCATCTGAACTACATATAGATATTCCCATGTTAACCCATGTCCAGAAACTCTTAAGTGGTCATTTTAACTTGAGTATAGTTTTCTTTTACAAACGAGGAGAGGATAAAAATCAATTTCGGCAGCAAAAAAAAAAATCTCTATGGTCTCCGTTATTTGGAAATGGAAGAAGTTTGGAACTACCAGGAGCCTCCCTAGATCTGGCCGTCCAACCAAATTGAGCAATCGGGAAAGAAGGGTCTTGGTCGGAGAGGAGACCAAGAACCCAATGGTCACTAAGATGGAGCTCCAGCGATCCCTTGTGGAGATAGGAGAACCCATCCAACTCCTCAGTAAAAGGCACATGGCAGCCTGCTTGGAGTTAGCCAAAACGCACAGACTGTAAAAAATACAATTCTGATTGGTCTGATGAAACCAAAATAGAGCTTCTTGCCCTGAACTCCAAGTATCATGTCTGGAGCCCATGTCTGGTTAACACAATCCCTACTATGAGGCATGGTGGTGGCAGCATCACGCTGTGGGGATTCTTTTCTGCAGCATGAACTGGGAACCTAGTCCTCATAAAGGCTAAGATACAGCAACCAAATGTGTAAAGATTCTTTAAGAAAACCTGCTCCAGAGTGCTCTGGAACAAGGGCCGATGATTCATCTTCCAACAGGATAATAAGCACACAGCCAAGAAAACAAAGTGGCTTCAGGAGCAGTCTGTGAAGATGCTTGAATGGCCCAGTCAGAGTCTAGACCTGAATCCAATAAAACATCTCTGGAAAGACCTAAAAATGGCTGTCTACCAGCACTTCTCATCCAAACTTACTGGGCTTGAGAGGATCTGCTGGAAAGAATGGGAGAAAATCCCCCAAAACAGGTGTGCCATTTCACAGGAATTTTAAAGGATACAAGATACAAAGGATACACATCTCTACATAAAATTTAGACTAACTCTAAACTAGAAGTAAAAAGTGTACAATATAGTACAAGAGTACTTTTTTAACATCCAAAAGTTGTGCAAATGTTGCATCAGCAGTGAAGTGGAGAACAAACTGAATACTGGAATGTAATTGTGGGCTTTATATCTGCAAATGATCAGCAGTAGTTCAACATAAGGACAGTCATTCTATGAACATACAGAAATTCTGAGATAGTATTTAAGTACAGTTCTCCTCATGCAGGTGTTGGAGAGTGATCATAATCTTTGTTTCCTGCTATATTATCACACCTCCACTCACCATATAAAACCATAAACTGTCCTTACTAATGATATTTAAATCATCACCTCAGTTTAATGTGCTGTGTATATTTAAATCTGTTTTTCACTCAGTTTGTCACTATAAAACATTTTAGGATTTTTTCCATTTTATCCATTTTATTAACTATAAAATTACTTTTTATTGCTTCATATTTGCAAAGTATTATATATATATATGGTGTAATATGTTTTTTTAATAGTTTTGTTTGTTAGAGCGGCGCCAACTTAGTAGCTGCCTGTTTAATGCCAATTTTCCACCACTAGATGGCGCTAAGCCATTAAACTAAATGTGTCGGTTTTAGCAGTCTTGGGTTCCAGGACCTGTTGAGTATACAGAGACAAAGTTCTCCAGAGTTTCCCAACACTAATGATGACCTTGTTCATCAGCTTTGTTTTTTCTTTGCAATATATAACTGTACAAAGTTCCAAGTCCCTTTCAACAGAGTGCAAAGCCCCCAGCAGCTGTATAAGAAACTGTCAGATGATTAATCTGGTGATTTAAATGAGTATTCCACCCATTTTTCAAACTTCCAGACATACTGATTCAGAATAGTTTAGGTTTTGAGATATTTTTTGGTCTAAAATATGCATGTT
Organism: Brachypetersius altus; assembly: GCA_037974465.1. NCBI lineage: Eukaryota > Metazoa > Chordata > Actinopteri > Characiformes > Alestidae > Brachypetersius > Brachypetersius altus. Next base: position 4,955 of record JBBPDB010024024.1, on the reverse strand, counting down.
ACTTCCTAGATATGCTGCATACACTATTAGACATTTCTTAATACAACTAAGGTGTTGCATGGCAAAATAGTCCCCAAAGAAAATATCTTTTTCATATTTGCTCCTATTTATGAGTCACCAAAATGACATATAAACCCCAGAAGGATTGTGTATATTCACTTTTGGTTTTGGGTAGAAAATTAAATGCCTTTTCGTTTGTTGTGGACATCGAGACCCCTGGTTCCCATCACCACCCTTGGTACCATATAACAAAACCACACTAAATGACAGAATTATGAAGAAATTTTGAAAAATCTGTGGAGTTCCCCCTTAATTTATGATGCACAATTACTATTCAAACATGAGAAGCTACAGCTGGCAAAAGTTTGTGCACCCTGTCTTTATAGCACAGCCTGAGGTGAAGGCCCAGAAATGTTTTGCCACCTTTTCATATTCTAATGTGTCTGTCAGCCTCATGCTCTGGAAAGCAGGTGTGTGAGGATGCAAGGGAGGAAAATTCAAACATGTTAAATAGCAGAAGTGATCTACAGTCGTAACTGCCTGTTCTTATTAAGTGATAACATATTTCTGTGTCACCCCCATCCTAAAAAAAAAGAAACCCGAATGAAAAATAATGAACGGCAGAAAGGCCTTGAGCTGACTTTGCTGCTGCCCTGACCTGAGGTCAGCTTCCGTTCACTCAGGACTTCACCGAAATCATAACCCTCTGACCAGGAGGGTGCTGAAACTTTTGCACGAAAGCCAATGTGATTCACAGACACAGCTGAATGAGGCTGTGAGGAAGACTTATTGGCTTGCATTTGTTTGCGGCCAGAACGTGACAACTGCATCCGACTTTCATCACCTGAGTGCAGACGGGACCAGGAGCGTTGAGAAACATCTGGATTTACAACCGCTGGCCTCGTGGGAAACGTCCTGGTAAGCGCAAACGTTTAACCATCTGAAACCTTCCCTCAGACGCCTTTACCATTTGTCAAGGGTTTATACGGATTCTGAACTTTCACTTGAAATAAAGGAGCTTTTGGATGCGGGACGTCCCAAAAGAATTCTATTCCCCAGAGGTAATGCAATAGGATTCATATGGCCCAAATGTGTGCATAATAAAGCAAATATATCAGCAAAGTTATAGCCATAAATATAACAGATACATTGTTTTTTACTTAAAATATATGTGTATTAAGTAACAACATAAAAATCAGTGAACACTGAGAACTTTCCATCTGATTCCATCTGAACACAATATATACACACACACACACACACACACACACACACACAGAGGTTTCCCTTAAACTGTTAGTCCACAACAGACCTTTAAAGCTGGTCATACATACAGTCAATAGTCCTTTAACTTTTTCACTCAGCTGCTTCTCTAACTGCTTCTCCATGTATGGATGTATGAATGTACATCCATCCATCCATCCATGACACACATTGCCCAGTCATAATGGATTTCCACAAGTTCCACAAGTATTACAGTCAAACTGTAAAATATACAGTTATCCACCCACCCACACATCCATCCATCCACCCATCCACCCACCCACCCATCCATCCATCCATCCATCTCCCTCTCTCTGTTTATCTGTTCGTCTAACTATCCCTGAGCTTCAGGGGTTAATACCTAAACACACACAGAGTAGCATCCCTAAATCATGTGTGTAAAGGAAGCAGTCAGGGCTCTGGGGGGGCTACAGTGAGTCGTACTGTAATGTTTAACACAAGCGTATAAATGCTTTTCCTGATGCTGCCATTCAAAGCATATAACCTGCTGCGGAGCACAGCCTGAGATGAGATTTACACACACACACATGCGCACACACACAGCCTGTCAAAACTGTCTTCTTTTGTGGTTTGAATTTTCTCCTCATGTTCATCTTCCTCGCTGTAAAGAGCAGATTCTGCCCACATAATGATTCCACACTTTTCTTTTCCACCTGTTTAACTGCTGTTAAAGACTCTCGCTGGAACAGTTTTGGTCTAAAGGTGGTTTAAACAGCTGAAAGATTTGAGTTCTGATGCGTATGAGCTCAGTAATGAGTCATTTTACTAAAGAGGTAAAGATGACTGTGCTTCGGGTGTATTCCCAAGACTACATTGTTACTAATACAGACATTTACACCTGAAGCTGTTTTCCTCGCTATTATTATTATTATTGTGTGTGTGTGTGTGTGTGTGTGTGGATATTAATGGAAAGGTCAAGTTTCAATGTTGGAACATCTGCAAATCTCTTTTAATTCTCCCTCTCCCATCTTTCTTTCTATCCATCTTTCTTTGATTCTCTTTCATTTTGCACTTTTTATCATTCTCCCTCTCTCTCTCTCTCTCTCTCTCTCTCCCCCTCTCTCTCTCCCTCTCCCCCTCTCACCCCCTCTCTCTCCCTCTCTCTCTCTCTCTCTCTCTCTCTCTCTCTCTCCCCCCCCATTATCTCTGTCATTCTGTGTCTTCCTATTTCTTGTCTATGTTCTCTTTCTTCTCATCTCATTTAGAACGTTCAAAGATGCAAAAGGTCTCTGATTCAAATACAATAAAAAAGTTTAAATGACCCCCCACCCCACCCCACCACACCCCAGTCTTTCTCCCCTGCCCGTCCCCCATGCAGGTGTGCCTTTGGGGGTCTGCGGGGGGTCTCTTTGCCCCCCGCTTGTGTCATGGCCCCCAAAACAAGCACTTCACATTGGCTCAGTTGCCGCGGAGTTGCTAGGTGACTCGGCCTGTGTCCCTTAGCGACCCGCCATGTCACTAACCTGGGTGTCCCTCAGCCTTTCTCTGACTGTCCACCGGCCTGAACTGACCCAAAAGAGGGATCAGTACTCAAAGCATTTAAAGTGGAGCAGTGACCAGTATCTGCAGCTCTTTTTGTTTACTCAGAGCTTTCAGATGGCAGCAGGACCACCCTCCTCTATCAAAGCTTTTGGGGAGAAATGGGAGCATCGCTATTTTCCCAAAGAAAACCAAGTTGCTCCTAGCTTTTATTGTGTATATTTATCTTAGAGGACAGTGTTTCTAACATTCTAAACATTCTAATATTATAACTGTTCTATTCAAATGCACACACACACATATATATATGTACTCAGAAACAGAAAACTGCAATTACAAATGTACTTTTTGCCTCTTATTTGAATAAAAAATATCTGCCTTTAAACAAAACATCACCATGTTGTCAAACAGTAAACCAATTTGCAAACATCCGAGGTGGAAGGACTAGTTTTCTGTGACAACTGTGGAAACGATGAAAACATTAGTTCTGGTGTTCTCAAAGGACTGCGGTGAGGTTTACTTAATTTTAAGTCATATTGCATCTTAAACCGCATGCACAAGTCTGCTCTTAATAAAGAGCTGGGTGGGGTTTGAACAGATTGGGAGAAGTGTCGGGGATATGGGTGGTCATTGACTTCTAGTGTTCGTTTGCAAAACCTAAACTCCAAACATGTCTTGGCTTGGCTAAGTGGATTGATTTTTAGAAAAATAGTCCAAATATTGCATACAATTCACTATTGGAAAGGGGTAAAATCATAATATTTTGAAATAAAGTAAGAGAGAGGGCAAGAGAGAGCGAGAGAGAGAGAAAGAAAAAGAGAGAGAGAGAGAGAGAGGGGTTTGGAGAGAGAAGCTGAAACCCAGGAACATCCTCTTCTCCTGGAACAGGGCAGACTGACATTTGATTATTCATTTTTCGTCTGCTGTTTTGCTCTGAACTGCCAAAAAAGCACAGCTGGTGCTACTGATGCAACGGCTGCAAGCACACATTGCCATTTCAGCTACAAGTATTGCTACAACAGTTGGCAGTGAAACATGTAAATGTGTCATTGAAAGATCAGGCCTTCAAAGCTGTTAATATGAACTAATTATTAATGTCAGACTATAGAAATTACATACAGTGCAGATTCAAACTGGGTTAAAAGCCCTTCACAGTTATCATCAGACAGAAAAAAACATCATTCTGCAGATTCATTCTGGCTCAAAATGACACACATTGTGAAGTCATATTGATTGAAATGTCTCCACAAGTATTACTGTCAAACTGTAAAATATTCGATTGTTTTTGTCAGACTATAAAAAACACACACACAGATTCCGACTGGATCCAAATGACAGATCTGATCCCTTAAATCTCCAAGTAAAACTGCTCTTGTTGCAAAAGGGCTGAAGACAGACTATCAAAAATGGATCTGGTTTACTAATAGATTGTTACTTTAAAGTGCCTCCAAGCTGACGTGCAAGATGGAGGGCTAAGACAGCTGTTAAATTTTAATCTAGCATCAGTTCCAGTCATCTGATGTGCTATTAATAATTGCTTTCATTAGGAAATGGAAAGCAGCAATTGTTTCTAGATCATTTTTTCACTCTGCAGATCTGATAAGTGCAGCTGCAGGCAGGTTTTTCCCGGATGAAGGACAGAACTGGGAGCACTTCAAGTACCAAAGGCTCATAAACTCTCGTTAATAAAGTCCGCCTGCGTGAGCGTCAGTCCTGACGGGTCACAGGCTGTTCTGCCAGCCCCAAGAGCAGCTGCAGGTCAAAGCCAGTAACCAGGTCCAGCACTGTACCTGTACTGCAGCTGCTGCTCGCTTCATAGTTTCATAGAAGATACTGAGTGATTCATAGTAGTAAGCAGAATGAGGAGTTTAAGAGTTACCTTCACTGGCCATAATGGTCCATTTCTCACTGCTTTGGAACCTGTGGTTTCTTTCAATCCTTAAAAATGCCAACCGTGTTTGAGAGGAGATTCTTTATTATGAAATGAATAACCATCCTTTACATTATTTCATTGCTGTTGTCATTTGGGAAATTCAAACCAAAGCATGTAAACAAGTAAACAAGTAAGAAGGGAAGAGAAGAGAAGAGAAGAGAAGAGAAGAGAAGAGAAAGCGAGAGGAATGAAGAGGGGCTAGGAAGAAAGAAGAGAAGAGAAGAGAAATCGAGAGAAAAGAAGAGGGGCTAGGAAGAAA
>JBBPDB010023985.1:0-12210 GCA_037974465.1 Brachypetersius altus | reverse complement strand
TCTCTCTCTCTCTCTCTCTCTCTCTCACACACACACACACACACACACACACACACACACACACACACACACACAGATGCACACATGGACAGAGTAAGGGTCAGGGAAAACAGCATGTAATATTTATGGCAGCAATAAGTGGCTTCAGCAAAGACACATAAATATGTCTGAGACAGAGTCACAGCTATGAAGGAAGATGCTGGAATCGATACTATTAGATGCCTGTGCTCTGCTCTGCCTTCACTAGAGCTCACAGTGGGCCTCATAAAGCGCCACTAATCTCACACACACTGGGATTAAACACCATGAATCTTACACAAAGCTGCAAGTCTCTAATAAAACACCCTCAGTGCTAAATCACTGCACACTGAGGCCCAGGCTGTGCACAGTTTGCTGTCTCCTGTACCATCGCTTTAAATTTTAACATCACTTTCAGCCAAACGGAGAATGCATGAGGAAAACTTGCACTACAGGCTTCCTAAAGAACTCTCAAAGTCCCTGAACCTGTACAGTTTCAGAGGAATGTGTTTGTTTGCTAGGCCACACAGTGACCTACGTATTAACCATTCAAGTACAACAAAGCACATCTAATTTAAGGCCAAATGCAGTCAAAAAACAGGTGCAGTTGTTTCCAGACGATTACTGAACGATACGGCGGTGCTGAATTCCGAGTGGTTGGAACATCTTTGTCTAGACACCTTGCCAGAGGTATAAAGAGTACCTGAAAATCATACTTGAGTAAAAGTACAGATACCTTAAAGTAAACATGACTCCGTTACAAGTCACTAATTCCAATAAGACTCGAGTAAAAGTATCTGATTTTAAAAGAGCTTAAGTATTTTACTCTTAGGTACTGAGTGTAGACCCAAAGAACACCCAGAAATGTGAAAAACAAGAAACTGTTTATTAATGAGGTTTTATTTCCTAATACAGAAATGAAACTGAACCTCAATATTTCAAAACGGCACATTTAGGTAAACAGCATCCAGTACCTTCAGCGCCCTGCAGATGGCGATATCACCTCTTCCGCCCGAGAAATTAGCCGTGGCAGATAAAGATGGCGACTGTGTCGCGCACAATCACGCTGTAGTGAGTAACGGTGAGAGTCCGTTCAGATGTAGTAAGGAGTTCATATACTGAATCAGAAATGGAGTGGAGTAGAGAGTAAAAGCAGAGGTGGACAGTAACGAAGTAGATTTACTTGAGTGCTGTACTTCAGTAGAGTTTTTGAGTATCTGTACTTCACTTGAGTAGTATTTTTTTTGGAAACTTGGACTTTCACTTCACTACATTTGAAAGACAAATATCGTACATTTTACTTCGCTACATTTCTGTCAAGCGTCTCGTTACTCGTTTTTTTTCCTCCCTTCCTCCTTTTCTAAAACGTGATTGTTTTTTCCCGGCTGACAGCCTTTCAGTATTCAGAGTTATGTTACGTCTGACGAAGCCTGTAACCATCAAACTAAGTTCAACGGCGGTACGGCATTTCTGCATTTTCGCACCCATGGCCATATCTTGACAAAATGTTTCTATTTTAGGATTAAAGATTTATTTTGTTTTAAGTGTGAGCTGTTTCTGCCTAAAAAGACTATAAACGGCCTGAAAAACTCGCCCTCCAACCTGCGCAAACACACTGAGGTCTGTAAACATTTTATTAGCTACAAGTGAAAGTTTGCAATGAAGTTGTCTGAGGTTTTAGACAGTAATCACATTAATGTAAATAAAGTTAGCGAGTTTCATTCTGTAACATTTTACCAGTTTCTTATTCTAGAGGTTCTACAGGCGAGTCAGAGGCGTTAGGGATTGTATGTGTTGTGCAAAAAATGCAACAATGCGGTGAAAAAAAAGTACTTTTAATACTTAAGTATTTTTAAAAGCAAGTACTTCAGTACTTTAACTTCAGTAAAAATTTGACTGCATGACTTTCACTTGTATTGGAGTAACATTTGACCAGCGGTATCTGTACTTTCACTTCAGTACTGAATGTGAGTGCTTTGTCCACCTCTGCCTTTAGAGATCCAAAGACCTGCAATATCCAGAGAGTCACCATTGCTAATTGGCAGAAGTTGGTGGATTGACAGGTAAATCCTTGTGCAATGTAGACATCTAGTGGCCATGAGCTTCAACCAGGACCTTGAAAGACAGCCACCTTTTGAGATCTTCACAGTCCATGTGATGCCTACAAAAAAGGTCAAAGTTAGAACGCGTCAGTGTATTAGAGAAGGGTATAAACTCATTTTCCCATTATAGCCTGGACTACACTGTCTCACATGTACTCGAAAAACAAACTTGGTGTCACTAGTAAGACTTTAAGCTCTGGTGAATTGTTTTAGTAGCACAATAAACTTGCGCGCGCACACACACACACACACACACACACACACACACACCCTTTTAGATGTAAAGAATCGTATATAGTTTAGTATATATCTTGATATTATTCTATTCCTTATTATAGTACTAGTGTGTTTATAAGCTGCAGCTGTCAAAAAGCTTCATAGAGGTATATTAGAGCAATTGTATTGGAGATATACTTAAAAAAAACCCTGATTTTCAAATATTTGGTTTGTTTTAGATACGTTAGTTTATATAGTCAGTTACATTTTCAGAGAATCTGTAAACGAAACAGGCTAACTCCTGTCGTCATTAGCCTAAAGGGGACAGCAGCTATGTAAATATAGTTCGAAAATGTGTTTATTTCTACTCCTAGAGCCCATTTTCCCCTCAGAATTGAACAATGTTCTTGTGAAAACGGTTTAAACTCCCGCAGGGGTGGTTGAACAGACCCGTGTATTCACTCTCCGGCTGCAGTCCGAGAGGAAAACCCTCTGGGAGAGCTTTCCCCCCTCCAGGAGAACCGCACATTTTCCGAATGTCTCGTCTCTTCCACACGACCGTGAGAAATGTGGCTCGCAGCGTGGAGTGTGTGGGGTCCGGTCCTCCTCTCCTCGGTCCTGGGCCAGAGACCGCGCAGGTACAGTCCGAACCGAACTGAACCGAACCTTATTAGATCTAACGGGACAGGGCTTGGAGAGAAAAACACGGGGGGAGCAGCCCAAAACTGAGATTTAACCTGTCAAAGTCCAGCCGTTTTACTTCGATAACGTCAGAGACCAATCTTAATTATAATATTCAGAAAACGCAAAGGTCACGAAAAAGTTATGCTAACTCGGTATCTGATAAATTCACTGAGGATTATCAGCTGTTCCTAAGTGAGCAAAACAAGACCTGCTGAAGTCCTGCTATTTTTGTGAGAAAAGTAAAAAAAGTTAAGGTTGAACCCAGATATCAATTTGACTAGAGATAGTAATAATACTATTTTTTTTTTTAAATCCAGGTAACTTTATGCTAAAGTTTCCTGTAAACGTTATTTTATTAGCTGTTTTTCTTTCTTCTTTTTGAGCTCCAAAGTGAGTCAACATGTTGAAACCCTGCCAATCTATTGAGATACGGTCAAAAAGACGTTTTAAAACTGCAATCTGAGACCAGTTTGACTAAAGTAAACTCTCGTAACGTTACGTAACGTTAGGCTAATTTGGTATCTTATACATTCCCCTATGATTGTCAGCTGTTTTCAGTTTTTAACTCTAAAGTGAGCAAAACATGACCTGTAGCTTCACTATCAGTTTAACTAAGATAAAATAATGAAATGTGTTTATTATAAATATGCTCAGGTGACGTTCTACTAACCTTCCCTGTAGAAATTACTCTAATTTGGCTGCTTATGAAGTATTATTAGCTGCTTTGTGTTCTTTTTTTGAGTTTCAGAGTGAGCAAAACAAGACTTGAGGATAAGGATTTGACTAAATTAAGGAAAAATAGACAAATTTTCTATCTTTCCTTGCTCATATTTTAATACAATATCTGGATACTGTCATATTTATCATTTTATCAGATATCTGAAACTATTAAAGTTCTACTAAATGGGGAAATTTGACTGTTTTCCTTCTAGAAACCTGTGTAATGCAGTTCTCTGTCACAAGACAATGGTGTTGAATGGAACCAGACGTTTGAAGAATTTAATGCCTCTTAAAGCTGCCTCATATAATGTTACTACATATAATGGCTGTGAATGATGTCTGAGATGATGTTTTATGATGCTACTGAGAAGGTGTTGGTTTTAAAGCACTGTTTAATCTATTTGTGATGATAAAACTGAATATAAAACATCTTTTTTTTCAGATTAACCAGTGTTTTATTATTATAAACATGACATTTCCACATTAATTTACTAGAATGGAGTAAATGTGATTATTCTGCTTGTTTCTCAGTTAGACTTTCAACGTCACAGTAAATTTCCATTCATTAGTCAACATAACAAGCTGGTAAAATGTGTTCTCCCCAGTTCCCACAGGCCTGTGTTTGCATGTGGAGGGAACTTTACTGGACAGTCTGGGTTCATTGGAAGTCAGGGTCACCCCGGGGTTTACCCAGCTAATACCAAATGTGTCTGGAGGATCATGGTAAGGAGTTAAATTCATTGTTTTTTAAACCATCCTGTCCTATGTTGGTGCATTTTGAAGCTGTTTTGGCTAAAATAAATGTAAAGTTTCCCCTTAAACAGGTCACCAGCCAAGATGTCTGATGTTTTCATGTGGTTTCTTATACTCTAGGACTTATAAAAGCATGTGGCATAGTTCAACCTGTGTGGTTTCTATTTTACGGTGTTAACAGCTCAGTATTTAAGGTGTGTTTTGATTTTCGAATTGTTACAAAGCTTTCAGTACTCGTTATTATCTTCAACGTCGTGTTTCAATGGAAACGACAGACATGTCTTGGCTGATTGTCTATAAAGAAAAACAGAACATTTGATTCTATGTTGCACTATTCCTTTAAATCATATATTATATTCAGAGTTTATGCAGAAAGAAATGGGCTTTGACTAGGCACTTGAGCTCCAGCGGCCAGTGCGTTTTCATAAAGGCAGCTTTCATGACTCATTTTGGCACCAGTCTTTCCGCCCACTGCTTATCTGTACTGCCACATGTCCGTAGGTGCCTCAGGGTAGAGTGGTGTCTCTCTCGTTCCGAGTCATGGACCTGGAGAACGACGGCCTGTGCAGGTACGATTACGTGGACGTGTATGACGGACATGTCAGTGGCCAGCGGCTCGGCCGTTTCTGCGGCATGTCCAGGCCCGGCGCGCTGGTTACCACCAGCAACAAGATGCAAGTGGTCATGGTGTCGGACGCCAACACAGCTGGGAGTGGTTTCCTGGCCGCTTATGCAGCAGTCCGGCCGAACCAAGGAGGTAATGACCCTCTTCCACTACCAGCTCATTACAGGCTATATACGGAAAGAGACCCAGCCCTGTGCTGCTCCAGTCCGGCCGCGCCGTAGAACGATGAGTATCATATAAATTTGGAGGCGCACGTGAGTTCCCTGCGTGCTGCAGTGTGTGTTTTTGCTCTGCCTGCGTCTGCTTGCACAAATATTAGTTTTGGACGGTACCAGATTTGGACACACCTACTCATGAAAGTGTCTGTGTTTGAACATTTTCCACTTTTTAGAATAAAAACTGTGAAACAACACATGTGGAGTGACTCTGTTCACCTTCTGTCAGGGAGCACTGCCTAGACCAGTGACACACCCGGCTCCAGACACATTAGTGCGGACACACAGTCCACTAATTAATGGTAATGAAGATGATATGACCACAGGGGTTCAGCAAGTTCTAGACCTATTTAAACCTGTGTGTTTTCTGTTTTACGGCATTAACAGCTCAGTAGTTAAGGTGTGTTTTGATTTTCAAATTGTTACAAAGCTTTCAGTACTCGTTATTCTCTTCAACATCATGTTTCAAGGGAAACGTCGGACATCAGACATGTCTAAATAAAAATGACGGCTTGGGTCGGATTTAAGAACAAAAAAAAATACTTTGCTTTTTGTTTATTAATCTCATTTTTAATGAATTGTTAATTCATCGTATTCATCCTCTACAGCAGTGGTCCCCAACCTTTATTTCGTCACGGACCGGTTTAATATCAGAGACTATGTTCACGGCCCGGCCTTTAAGGAGTGACAGATAAATATACGTGGTAACATCCACGTTTTTTTTCCCCACGGACTGGTACCACATGCCCCACGGCTCGGTACTGGTCCGCGGCCTGGGGGTAGGGGACCACTGCTCTACAGGGAGCAAACTGAAATCATTTTTCTGCTAAACTTAGTGCACACTTTCTATTTCTATGCTGAATTTAACAAATTGGAAAAAACGCTGTAAAATGTAAATGGATAACTATGACACTTTTGCTCGTTTATGTTTTTTTAATTCCGGTTAAATTGAGCAGCAGGTAAAGAGTAATTATGCTTTAAAATGTGCAGAAGTGTGTTCTCTGTACAGGTGTACTCACTTACACTTTCCAACAGAACGTGTCATTTTAGTGGGTCCAAAGATGCAGATAGTAAATAATAACTGGATCTTAGACTGTTTTTGGTGCAGCACAGAAGTAGTCAGATAGGTGGGCACTATTACTTCTAGTACTGTATCTGTGTAATGTCTGCCTGTGACAGGGGAGCGCTACTGTGGTGGACTCATGGATAAACCAGGAACTTTGAAGACCCCTAACTGGCCTGACAGGGATTACCCTGCTGGTGTGACCTGCTCGTGGCACGTCGTGGCACCACAGCACCAAGTGAGCCTTATCTTCATCACTGCACCGTAAATGCTGTGCTTTTCTCCAGATCTAGATGACCAGCTAAGTCATGTTTGGTTTTGCTCCTTAGGTTTTGCCCTGGAACTACAAGGCTGTTACAGCTAATGATGGACAAAAAGCCCTGTAACAGAATTTTTCCATAAAAGGCTCCATTAAAAGGCTTAGAACTCATTTCTTGCCTGAGCTAGAGGATTCAAATCTTGAGGAAGAAGGGAAGAAGAAATTAAACATTCCTTGCATTGCTGGATAGTTCATTGTTGACTGATCTGCTAATTTAATGCACTGCAGATTACGGCTTATTGGGTCAACACAGTGTTCCCTCGGTCTTGCTTGAGAATAATAATGTCCCCGCTGGGTGTTAGAAGTCTATTAAAGTCAAATTTACACAATTAGACAAGGCATTTTTGGTGTCTGAAGTTTGCGTCTGTAATTTTCATTAGCTACTAGACTAATGCAGCGGAACGAGTCTATAACCACCAGTTAACATAGTGCAAACTTCATGCAGGGATTTGTTACGTAATCTCAAATAGATTTTCTCACGCCCTTTCTGACCCTTTACAAAACACTTCTCACTAAATAAATGGACACTAGTAGAGTCAAAAATCAGGCTTTAGAGGAACAGTGGGAAATCGTATTCACCCCATTTTCCACTTCTTTACTTTTCTTATAGCTCACTGTAAGTCATACGGAGCCCTAAATCACATCCACAAGTCTACACCACTTTAATGAAGAGCTCGATGCAGTTTGTGTGTGTACGGAAAATATTTGGTTAGCAACAATAGCCTTGTAGCTCCAGTTCTAAACCAAAAAAGCAGAATTTGGATGCCAAACATGTCTCAACTACATCTAAATTTAACAAACCACTCCTTTTAGGTGGATTCTAGCTATAGAACATACTCTTTTTTCCTACAGATAACAGTTGACAGAAGAAAGTCTGCTTGATGGCCATAAACCTTCATTAAATAAGCCTCATTGCTCTAGTGCAAAAACCATATGTAAACACTCACACAGTGTTGTCCACAGTGTTTCTGTTGTCTGTTAACTCCAGAGTTTATTTCTCTTTTACACTCTTTGCATTTCCATCTCAGATAATCGAGCTGAAGTTTGAGAAGTTTGACTTGGAGAGGGACAACTACTGCCGTTACGATCACGTGGCTGTGTATAATGGCGGCGAGCCGAGTGAAGCTCAGAGGATCGGCCGATTCTGTGGAGACAGCCCTCCTGCGTAAGAGCCCATCTCTCAGCCTCTGCGTAAGAGAGCCATTTTAGCGTTGTGGTCAGTGTTCCTAAAGACTGTCCATGCCCTTAGCTCCCTTTCCCTGCTCGAGTCTCACAGTGCTAGTTGCAAACCACACTCTGTTTTTCTGTTGTAAGATATTGCAGTATGATTTTCCTTTACTGCACTCAAACAGAAATATGGCATTAACTGCCACACATGACGTTTAAGGGTAATATTGAAATGATTAAAATTCATTAATGCAATCTCTGCCCCTGATTGACTTGCGCTGAAACGCATTCCTTGGTTTAACCAATTATTGTAGTCACTTTTAGACCACAACAAGACGAGAGACATGTCAGCAGAGAAGACAGACATGCATAACATGTCTGGAGATACTTCACTCTAGCCACACAAACAGTACAGTGACCTGCACAACCTGCAAGTCGGTGTTAAAGTACAGTAACAGTCTCCTCCGAGCTGTGTAACGCACAGCAAAATTGAATCCTCCAGTCATTGTGTGGATTTATTAAATTCCATAATCAACACACCTAATTTAATATAATGAAGTAAAAAGAGTCAAACCAGGTATTTGATGGAGCTACAAGTAAAACTGGGCTTTCATGAGGAAAAAGGACTAAAAATAGTTCAGAGAACACTTCGCTTTTTTACTGTATTAATGTTATTTGTGTTGTAATATTAGTGTAAACAGCATTTAAGTGTAATTTTCTCAGATGACTTTTGTGCAAATGACTTTTGTACAGGATCATATATGCAGTATATATAGGTTAAAATGTTGGACACACATTCTCATTCAATGTAATTTCTTTGTTATTATTTTCTACATTGTAGATTAATATTAATATCAAACATGGACTTTTGACTGGTGCTGTGTATACATATACATCTCCATTGTGGCCCACTGGGAAGCGATGACCTACTGGTTGAAAAGCACTGCATTGCTAAATCAGTGATTCACCCTTTCAGTACACCTAATAAAAATACAGAAGCTTTGAGGTGTTTTTGTGGTGCTTCTGTTTATCGCCTTCCTTAGTCTAACACTGTTCTTGTTATTGTGTCTTTTCAGCCCAATCTACTCCGATGGCAGGGATCTCTTCATTCAGTTTGTCTCTGATCTCAGTCTCACCGCCGATGGTTTTATTGGCCATTATCTCTTCAGGCCTAAGAACGCCACTATCACTGGCTCTCCTCTTACTGCAGCGCCCGCCGCCCCAACCACCGCGTGGCCCATAGGTTAGTGCTTCTTGCAGTAAAGCACTGTGTGTCAGTGCTCAGTACTTGAGTGTGTTAATCAATTCAGTACTGTTAATTTTTTAATGTAATTTTTAAATTAGACATTTAAATGACTTTTAATGTGTACTTTTAAACTTGAACGTATTGCTTTTTCCTACTACACATGGGAATGTTGAAGATAAGTACAGTAATTCCACACTTACTAATACTGAATAAACTAAAATACTGAGATAACTGTTGAAAATTTGGGAGAAAAAGTTTAAAACACTAAAATACGAGGACAAGACATGGAGCAGTCATGCTACATGCTGCAGCAGCCTCTTCTTTTTCTTCTTTTCAGTGTATTACTGCCACCTCTGCCGACTGGTGGCGGTAATACAGTTCGGTTTTCAGAAAAAAATCTGCGTTAGATTTATTCCGTGAATGCTGATTAGCATGTAGCTTCATGTTAACTGTGACAACAAGTTTTCCTGATGATGAATTTTACTGTTTAGAAAAATCTGATTAAGATATAATAAAAGTAATTCAGAGTGGTTCTGTTTTGAAGCCAGAATCATTCACAGTGGTGATGAATGGAACTAGGCATCTGAGGAGTTTTATGTCTCTAAAATCTCATATAAAGTTAACACACGAATGGCTATGAAAGGGGTTGTAAGGCAAAAACACTCCTCAAAAATGAAATGATCAGCTTTCTGAATAAATAACGAGAAGAAACATGTAGGTTCACTGGTGGGTTTGTGAAGTAAATGAATTGGCTTTATATTGTAGACACTGTGACCCCTGGCTCCATTGACCACCACTGTTAAGAAAACAGAGTCTGGAAATTTCTCTTCAATAAATCATCTCACGTCAGAACCGCTCTGAATAACTTTGTTTACGTCTCAACCACTGAATTATGCAAAAGGAGCAAAATAAGTGGAATTCCTCTTTAAGTAAAAAAGTGAACAGAAAATCAAACATTACTTTGACAAATCTGAAAGAACTTTTGACAGGTGGTGTGTTTAACAGCAGTGGAGTGAATTTGGATTTATAATAGTCTTTGGACAATATGGAATGTATGAGCTTGGCCAGACAGGCTGTTACTCATTTGAATGGACTATTATTCATAAGCACAACTGCATCAGCGTGCTTTTATAATAACTCAGAGTGTTGTGAAATTACGCTGACGTTTCCCACTGTGGTGATAATGTGTTTTTCTTCCCCACAGCACTTACGTATTCAGAGGCTCTCTGCAAGCAGAAGTGTAAGAGGACCGGAACAATTGAAAGTCATTATTGCACAAGTAACTTCGGTAAGTTGTATTTCGCTTTTCGGTTGTTTGTGTTTATTTAGAGATGCACAGGAGACAAAAAAAAAACACTAGAGAATGATTTTCTCTGATGCTCTTTTTTTGCTATCTCCTGTCTGCTATTTTTATCTGAAAAAGAAGGTTGGACAATAAATGCTGCATTGTCAGACACTCCTCCAGACTGTGATATTTATGAGCTGGAATGCGAGGGAGCAGTAAATGTCTTGAATAGACGACAGCGCGAAGCATCTGTACCCAGGAAAGGACTGAATGTTTCTCAGAGAACAGGGAGTCGTAGAGAACTTGTAGTGACAATGTTTTGAGCTTAACCTTTAGAAGTCTAGCGGTATTGTTATCATGACATGAATACATAATTGATTACTCATCAAATAGATTAAAACAAATGGCCTGTGGTTAGCAGTTGGATCCAGGAGCTTAACCAAAGACTCCCATCCTCAGTAGGCTTCGCCCATTGCAGGGCCAGTGAGGGGGCAGGGTAGGTTTTGAAAGTAACACCAAACGAATGCTCAAAATAAAAACAAAAGAATAGAAAATATATTATGGCAGCAGAAACAGGCCCCAGAACTGATATGGTGGACCTGATACAGCTTAGAGCAGACATGGGCAAACTACGGCCCGCAGGCCATATGCGACCCGTTGGGCTTTTTAATTCGGCCCGCCGAACTCGTCCACGTTATATTATTAAATAAAAATTTTTATAAAGACACCTCAATCATTTTACCAGGCTGTAATTCCCATCTTTCCCCAGCAGATGGTGCACCTCAACGACATTAACCCTTGAGTGTAATGCCTTACGGTTACTCTCTACTTCATTTTGCCGCTTTGTACTTTCAGCCCTTCAGTAAAAATGAGTGGACCGAAGAAAAGAAAAGTAGGCAGTGAGTGCAGAGTGTCACTAAAGAGTGGACAACAAAATATTTTTTCACTGAAGTCCAGTCAACAGCTATATGTCTGTTATGCCGATACTACTTTAATACGTTATTAAATTAATACATTTGTAAAACAATTTTTACAATGAACTAAGCACAACTGGGTTTTGCTGCCTGTTAAAGGCCAAATCTTTTCATGTAATAGTTTTTACATTTAATTTATATTAGTTTACACAAACACACCATTCTCCTATTCTGGTCTGGCCCCATTGTGAAACCATTGTGGCCCGCAAGTTAAAAAGTTTGCCCAGCCCTGGTCTAAGACCCTAATGTCTCAGGATCAGTTTCAAATAAATAAACCAAACACACTTTCAGACCGAACTGACTGAGACCAGTCTGAGCTTGGGAACGCTTGGGGCTGGAACATTGCTGTTAGGATTTGATTGCAGCCATGAGTTGAAGAGACAGTGATAGAGAGAAGAGAAAAGAGAGAGAGAGGAGAGAGATAAAGACAGAAAAAGGTGAAAGAGAGGGGGTAGAAGGAGAGAGAAGAAACATGTGAGGGATGCAGTTGAGAGAGGAGAGTGGAAAAAGGTGAGAGAAGAGGAAGAGAGAGAGAGAAAGAGAGAGGGACAGACAGAAAGAGAGTGTGAGAGAGACAGAAAGAGAGAGAGAGAGTGAGAGAGAGACAGACAGAGAGAGTGAGAAAGAGAGACAGACACAGAGAGAGAGAGAGAGAGAGAGAGAGAGAGAAAGAAAAACATCTCCAAAAAATACAGCATGTTCTCATCCTGGCCCACTTCTGTCAAACCACTCTGTCTTACCTTTCATTTATTTTAGACACACACACACACACACACACACACACACACACACACACACACACACAGCTGCAGTGATCGGTCTG
>JBBPDB010023956.1:0-12211 GCA_037974465.1 Brachypetersius altus | reverse complement strand
CACACACACATTTATAAAATGATTCCAGGAATTTTAAACTTTAATTTACTTAGTTCTCACATTAAAAGTCATGTGAAACTTACATACACTTAAAAGTATGTAAGAGTTAGTACTCACATCAAAGCCTGTTTCTGGGTTCCAGAACAGCTGGCCATCATGCCTAAACAAATGAAATGGAGGTTGCCTTTAACAGTATGTATAGAGACTGTGTTGTGTCCCTTTCGATCTTAAGTGTTATTCTTGACACAAGAACTGCTAGCAGTAGTTTTCTTGAGACTAAATCCTACATGATAGAAATAAATATTGATGGCACACTTAAAAAAGTGTAAAAGTTAAATACATTTAAATAAAAGTGTACTGAAGCACTCACTGAATGTTACAGGACGTTCTCTGGTTTATTTCTCCAGAAAAATCTTCCTCACATTGATCCTCGTCCTCATCCTCACTCTCCTGATGAAGAGCTGCTTGCTGTGTAACATTTTCCCACAGATAAATAGTGAAAGTCACTGGTCAGCAATCAAAGAATTGTCTTTATTTGACTTTTAGTCATTTTCCCTACATAACTACCCCATGCACATCAGTCAGTGGTGGAAAGCATGTGCTTTTCTATATCTACAATACATAAGTGCCATTCTTATGAAACAATTTCTAAAAACCTAATTTCCCAAAACCAAGACAAAGTCTCAAAGGAAAACTTCCTAAGAGCCTGAGGAGCAACAACTGAAAAGCCAAAAGGAAATTCTGAACATTAAGAAGAACCAAAGAATAAAAACTCCTGAATATCATGAAGAAACACTGAGAAGAATGAAGATTCAGAAGAAAAGTGAAAGTGACAATCTGGTCATTCGTGAACACACCACATCACACAGTGTGAACAGCACAAAACACTTCCTCTGCATTTAATCCATTCACCAAGTGAAGCAGGGGGCAGCTACGAGCACAGCGCCCAGGGAGCAGTGTGTGGGGACGGTACCTTGCTCAGGGTACCTCAGAGGTGCCTAGCGGTCTTGGGAATTGCACCCGCGACTTCCTGATCACAGGGCGAATCAACTGCCCCAAAAGCCAGAAGCCAGAGGAAAAAACAAAACAACCAGGACTCTTTAAAAGCATTTGCAATAACCACTGAGAAGAATCAGAGCTCAACATAAGAAACTCTCCAAGAATCCTTTTCTGGAATACAGGAATTTGATTCATACAGAAACAGCAGTCTGAGTGATGATAAAGGGTAAGGCTGGAGTAACAAACAGTACGGCAGGTATGAGGTACCCTGCTCTCTAATTTATCATCTGATATAGGATTTTTTAAGCAATCACCACTTTCATGGTCACAAATGTAGCAAAAATGGTCAAGATGGTTGACAGCTGAGCCTGCTGATGTTTTGCTCAAACATTAAAACCTAAGTCCATCTAAACCCTGTAAAATAGCCGAGACTTAAACTGAGCTGACATCAGCTCATCAACAGGCGTGAACTCTCTCTTTCACATGTGACAGAAACAGCTGTTATTATGTTGGCATGCAACTATACATGCATCAAAATACCGAATCATCGCAAAAATAATAATATGCCTATAACTTAAAATCTGGAAATGCTTGGAATATTTCGGTTGCAGATTTGAATTCAGCACAGTCAGTTTTACGCAAATCACTTGTTTTACTTCCAGGGGGAAAAAAATTTGTTTTCCAGTGTAGTTTAAATTGGACATGTTTTATTAAATACTTCAAGAGTAATTAAAAAACAACAACACTTTATTGGATAGAAGAACCACATTTGGTTTAAAAGATTGATTTAAAGGTTCCATCCATCAGTCCACTAAAAGGTTCTATATAAAATGATTGGTTTTACTGAAGAACCTTGAGGAAAAGCAATGGGTCTACATAGAACCACACATTTTCCAAGAACTATTTGAATGTAGAAATATTTCTTTTCTATGAGAAAATCAATTAATTTGGAAATTATTCATTAAAGAATCCCTTTCAAAATGGTTCTATAAAGCATCAAAATCTTAGAACTGTTTTTGAAGTGTACCAGGGCGATCTCTATGAAGCAGAACTTCTACCACTGCTGATTATGCATTGTTCTTCACCATGGTGTGTTCTACCTGTGTGTCTGCCTTCCACTCTTTGAGACTTTGCTGAAGTTCTTGTAGGACTTCATCAAAGTCAGTGACAACATAGATGAGTCTCACAGCAGTGAAGGAACGGTGTGAAAAATGTTCTTCAAACGTCTGCAGCATGGCACCCATCGATTCCA
Organism: Brachypetersius altus; assembly: GCA_037974465.1. Lineage (NCBI taxonomy): Eukaryota > Metazoa > Chordata > Actinopteri > Characiformes > Alestidae > Brachypetersius > Brachypetersius altus. Next base: position 9,960 of record JBBPDB010023956.1, on the reverse strand, counting down.
TACCCTTAAGGCCTCCTCCACCTATAGCAGAAATAAGTTTTTGTAAGAGTGATAAATCTCCATCAGTCAAAGATTATTCTCAAAGGGACTTTGCCTTGAAAAATAACAATTCCTTATCTGATTTCCTCTAATTCTGCATATTTGTTTCAGTAATTAATTTCAGATCCTTTTACGTGATATAAAACAATGAGGACGTTAATTCATAGAAAGAATTACATTTGGAAACACCTACATGTCCTTTGTGTGAAAAAGAACCATTCCCTAAACTCAGGATCCCCATCACCAATACTGGAGGGTTAGGGTTAGGGTTAGGGTTAGTCTAGCACAGCTTGGTCATTTCCTTGCTGGTTCAACACACCCGTTAATTGACAGATTTAGTGAGTGTGTTCATGGAGGCTGGACACCAACCCTGCACTAAACCTATGCAAGGTACTGATCAGCGGCCACAAGAGGCCGCCATTGTGTGATAATACATATACTTGCAGACTAGTGTAACTCTTATTTTGACGTGACAACCTAGATGTATCTGCCATTTTAGCAGGACCAACTGCAGCCAAGCTTCCCATAGAGACCAGTCTTTCACATTGCTATGGAGAAAATCATGTGCAGGACTGCTCTAATTAAGATGTTGCCACAGCATTTAAACAGATTTGAATGGAGGGACAAGTCAAAAACCTTCATTTCAGTCATTTACAGGTGGACTTGCTCTTGTACTTTGGATCATTGTACTAATCCAGTTTTGCTTGAGCTGATACTTAAGAGCAGCTCTTACATTTAGGTAGAAAGGTCAGTCCACAGAACATTATTCCAAAGGGCTTATCAGATTATTCCAGTGGGTCATCAAAATATTCTTTTTGTCAGACCTGAGGTTCTGTCTCTTTTGGTAACTGTTTCGTTTTTTCTGGATGAGTGCTCTTGGAGAAGTTTTGGTTGGCTGGCCCTTCTGGGAAGTGTCTTTTTTTGGTTAACAGTAGTTCATCTCAGGTTGTACTGTTATCTTCATCTTGTATTCAATTTAGCTTAAAATCTGATCTGAACAAATTAAGTGTAACAAATGCAAAAATATAAGAAATCAGAAGAGTACATCCTTTTTTTTCACAAAACTACAGACAATTGTGTAATTCTTACCAGTACCAACAGCAGGGAAAGAAACAGTGGTGATTTGCTTCTGCTCACATCGTTCCAGGACTTTCTTAACCCGCAACCTGACCTCATCAGTGGAGTGGGGTCCCATCATGTGGATGATGAAATCACATTGCAGGGTTCCAGCACTGGTCACAGCAACAGTATCAGTCTGTAGTGGACCTAAAAAAAAAGACAAAGGAAAGAAACAATGTGTGTTAAAGGCTAACTGCATACAGAATAGGAAGAGATAAAAACTGCAATCTAATGGACTTAAATACAACATATACAAAACTATATGGTTGATTCACTACTTTGTCAGGGACAGTGCATACATCTGTATATAATACATGAAAGAAAAGCAACATACAAAACATGCCAGATTGTAATTTGCTACAATTGCAAATCGAATTAATCCTTACCAAGTTTTTGGCATTCTTTTTCAACTGAGGCTCCAGCTGCTCTGAATATGGCTCCCGAGACACCTAAGGGAATTTGACAGCATGCACTGCATAACATAGCAGCAATCATAGTTTGTACTGAGGAACTGTTTCTACTTCTCAGACATGGGATGCAATGACAATGTAAACATCTGGTCAGTTCACACATCTTTAAATTCAGGATTTTATCAGGATGAGGCTGAGCCACATAAATGTGGGAACGAACCCAAGACACATTTAAACCAGATTAAACTTAATCACTCAAACCAATTCAGCAGAAGGTCTGAGACACATTTGAGACACAAGTTATATCAGTGTAAACACATTGATTTCTCCAAGACGTATTTGACAACAAAAAACCCTCCCAATACTGTCACACTACTTCTGTTAATGGAAGGCAGCATCATTGACCTATAAATTAATTTCCTGGAGTGAGATACATTTTTATTCCGTATCCGCTCAGCTCAAATAATGCTCAAATTTGGTTAAACTTTAACTTGTCTCAATATTTTTCATCCTCTCGCTACAACACACTGTGTTTTAACATGTGGCTGATGGTCAATTATTCTCATAAGCTCTTCTTGTGACAAAGACAAAGGAAAGAAACAATGTATTTACATGCACCATGCACCACATAAAAACAATATTTTTGCTATGTGAGTGAAAGCCTCACTCCCTTGGATACTGGGTAAGAAGAGGTAAAAATCGAATGGACTTGTATAAAAAATAGACAAAAATACAAAATATACAAAACTTCTCTTTGGTTGGTTCACTGCTTTGTCAGCGACAATGAATACATCTCTCACTACAACACACTGTGCTTTAACACGTGGCTGATGGTCAGTTATTCTCATAGCCTCTCTGACACTCTTTTGTGCAAAATTGCAATTTTCTTTTGAATAGTAAAGAAAAATGGTCTGAAATCCGATAATGTATGGGACCCTGATAACAGTGGATGAGATTCAGTTTAGGTTATTTATTTAATTAGGTGAATGCAGTGGACTGACCGGTTTTGAAGTTCATTTCTCTGTTGGTTGAGTTCACAATGGCTTGAACAGTTTCGTTTGCAATGTTGCCTTTTTTTATTTCAACTCTGATGCCTCCGATTCGGACTGATCAGTTGAAGTGGAAAGAAAAGATTCCATTATAAAACAGAGGTTAGTTTAGAAGAAACCAAATGCCATTTCCTGGCAATACGAAAATGAAACAAACCTTGATTTGAATGTGATGACATGCCTGTGGCTAACTGCATGAAAAGAGAAAAAAATGTCAGGTAGTTTATTGTGAAGTTAGTTTACTTAACATTATGTACAGTGTGCAATATAAGATACAAAACGAATGACCATGAACGTTTTTGATTAAAATCAGCTACAAATAAAGATAAAAATAAAGATTCCGGGTTTAGATATTCGGAAATCTATAAATGAATTGATATCGGGGCATTTATTAATTGGCACTACTGATCGATTAAACTGTATCTTAAAGAAATAACACTAATAATGTAAAACAAAAAGACATTGCATTTCAGTGAATGAAATATGATGAATGAATGAAAATGAAAACCTTCTTTTCCCTGAAATGATCAAAAAAGGCGTTCCAAATGATCTGATCAAATGCAACCACAACTATCTCTTTGAGACAAGATGAATCCCACTGATCCAAATGGTTCTCCAGTGCAGTGAAGATGGCCCTGATAGATTCATAAGCTGAAATTCCACCCCTTCCTGTAATATGAGAACATGTCAGCATGTCAGTAATGGCCATTCCGACGCATGTCTGTTTAAAAGGAAATTCAAAATTTGTACACAATTCAGTGGTTGAGGTCAAACAAAGTCATGGATAGTAGTTAGATGTGAAATGGTTGTGGGCGATTTTTGAGTTTTTAACAAAGCCAGGCTTTTCTGATAATGTATGTGGACAAGGAGGCCTAGAGAAACATGCAAGGGAGCAGAAGTTCACACAGTGGCCTGCAAGGCACAAAGACCTGGAATCTGGGTGGAGTTCACGAAGATTCATAATGCTTGATAGTGATGGATGTTCATTTATATACATTTAGTTAGAAGCGTCCACCTTTTTGACCTAAGAATGTTTTAATGTCAAACTGACCAGAGGTTAATATTTGGTAATCGGAAATAATATTTGAGATTTGTCTGGGTAAAACTTTCCCAACTCTAGAAAAGTTCTCAGTCAATAAGAAATTTAATTAAATTCACTCGTGAAAAGGGCTTGTGCACTAACCGCTCCCTGTTATTTACATAGACTATCAAACCTGAAGTGGAAAGAAGAATATCCTATACTCAAATCCATCTTCGGCTTATGCTATGCTTTTTGGTTTTGGACTCACCTGTGCCGACTGCAGGGATGGCCACCGTGGTGGCCCTTTCGATTTCACATAGCTGGAGGACCTTCACAATGGAGGCTGTGATATCTGCCGAATCAATTGGTCCAAACATCTGAGCGATGTGCTTACATGAAAGATTTCCACCACCTGTCAAGAACACATCACCTGGTCTTGGACCTGGGAAGATTCACCCAAGATTAGTGATTCTGCAGGAAAAAATATTAGCGTCCAACTTTGAAAAGTCCAAATTTGCTCAATAGGTTCTGTTAGGCATGTATAAGTCATTAAGCTTGTATATGGGCCTCTTGTTGAATCAGTTTAGGAGAAGAACAAAAAAGGAACTTTCTTTATTAAGAATGGTCATCAGGTCAGTCATGTTCTGAAGGTAGCAGCTTCACTGGCAATTCCTGTCACAGGCTAGTGATTTTCCTGCTGAAATACACCTCGTTCAATTCACCAGTTCATTGCCAGGTTTAGCAAATGTGTGTGAGCAGGGGAATTACCAAACTATGCTGATCGCCAGCCCTCTAGAATTATAAGTGAACACCGCAGCTCTTGCTAGCAGTTAGCAGTAAAACCTTAATATTTTTATATATATGTGTGTGTGTGTGATTTGACTGAAAGTGTTTTGCATATGGCTGTATTTGTTTATAGATATTCATAATTTAAGTGAAGGTTACATCCTCTAAAGGGAAAATGTTTTCCTTAGATTATATTTCTCGTTTTACCGCTGAGAATTTGAACTTTGCTGGCTGTAAGTGCTTGCAGTATAGTACTTGCTAGTTTTTTTTAAAGTACACTTTTGTGGTTCACTTCAGAAAAACATGAAATTGTTTTTGCAGGTGTAAATATATATTATAATATAATTAATGAAACAGTGAATTACCTTGTCTTCTGTATTCACTCAAAATGGATTTCCCTGCAGCTCTGAAAATTGCTCCAGAAACCCCTATTAAACAAAGTGGACATATTGCCAGGTTTTAAAACTATATGCAGTCCTCCCATGTACTGCACTGCTTGAGCTATTCACTTGTGCATTTTTGGCTTTTTTCTAGTGAAAAAATACTTACCAATGTGTAAATTTAAATCCCTGTTGTTGGAATTCACAATAACATCCACAGTTTCTTTAGTGATGTCTCCTTTTTTGAGACATACCACCACTCCATGAACATTCACTGAACCAAAAGTAAAAGGGAATGACAGTGTTTAACATAAGTTGGGCGTGGACTTGGGTAAAATAGAATGGATGGGTAAAATCAATAAGATATTGCAGTGGAGAGCAGGGCACAACCCAATAAAAGTATATATTTATTTCTATATTTTATGTATTTATTTATATTTTGTTCATTTATATCTGCCAAAAATCCTGGTTTGGCTAAACCGTATTTGGCCAAAATGTAATATTGGAACCATGGGTGAAGTTAACATAAAAACTAATATGATTAGTCAAAGTGTCAAAATGGGGCATTTAAAAGCAAACACCACCAAACACTATCGGTTCATAAACCTCTATTTTGAAAACTATTCCACAGTATGCAATAAGAAGGAAGGAATACAAATAGATGTTACATTTTACCCTGTGTTAGGTTTATAGTACTAGCAGCAATTTACCTGATGAGTCTGACTGAGGTATCATGGTGACCTGAGAGGGAGTGCTTGAGTAAATAGTTGTGCCTGCACTGGGAAAACCCTACGACAATAAGTGACAGCACAACGTAAGTGTTTAAAGAATGTATCTGAAAACCTTCATGACTGAATTTCCAAGAAGATGCTTACCAGTTCTGTCAAATGCATATTGAACTCCTCCACTACCTTCCAGTCTGAGTCAACCACAAATATGTCATTTACATTCTTTGGCGTGTTTTGATGGTCGCAGAGGAACTGCAGTATTGCCTCCCGGATTGCCACACAACTTTCTTTGACGGAAAATCCAAATGTTCCACAACCTACTACAGGCATTGCCACAGAGACACTGCTCTTTTGTTCTGCCCTAAGAAGACTGTCAGTTATGGCTGATTTCAAGTAGTGAGTGCCCAGAGACTGGCAGTTTTCAGCCAGCACAGCACAAATTAGTGTCTTAGTAGGGAGATTTCCTGGATTACTAAACACAACATCCCCAGCAAGTAAAGTCTGTTTTTCTTTCCGGAGTCTATTGCGCACCTCTTGAATCTGAGAACCTCCAGCTTCAAGGAACGCTTTGGCAGTAGGGTTGTCAAAAACAAGGTTTGTGGTTAGTGGGCAAATCAAGGCATCCGCAGTGTACTGGTGCAAGTCCCCCTCCACAATGGTCAAAGAAGTACAGCTGTCTATTTCATGTGTGAATCTCTTTGTGGGAGCTTTGTGGGACCTCTTGCTCAGTTGCTCAAGGTAGAGTCTGCAGTTACACTCTTTGGCTTTGGCCTTAACATTGGCTTCATTCCTCTCTAGGGTCTTCGATTCACCTGGTTTAGAATAAATTAGCTTCTCTGTGACAATGAAGGATAACTGCTTCTTTATCACTTGAATAGCATGTTGCAGCTTGTCCACTGCTGCTGTGACATTCAGGTAAGGCGTATCTTGTGTGTCACAAGCATATGCTAAGCTTATCCCAAGGTCTTTGATTTCTGGAATCTCTGACAAATTCAGAGAAGATTTAATGAAATCCATTTCTCGCACAGATTTTAAAGGGATCTTCTCAGTCACAGAAGCAGTTATGTTACTATCCATCCCTACTCTTGTAGTTGTTCTATTCACAAGGTTCTTGATCTTTTCTAAGTGGGTCTTGACAATCTCTGTTAGACCAACCACTATAATTTTAGAGTCAGCTTGCTTGAAAAAGATATCAGTCTCAGGTGTGATGAGTTTAAGGCAAGTGCTTTCCACATGTTTCCACATCTCAGCATCAACTGCCAAATCAGCTGCACTGTACTTTCTCAGAAATTCTTGGGCTGCCTGTCTTGCATTATTCTCCCACATTGGTCCAATTCGCAATGCAGCCAAAGACTCTTTGTGCACAGACATCTCCACAAGTAACTGTGTGGGAAATGTGGACTTGTCAAAATGGACATTGGCATGAACGATCCTAAGCTGACTCTGAAGGTCATTTTTACACTGTTCGTTGTTTTCAATGAACCTGAGGATCTCCACATTAACAGGGATGGTGATGTTGGTTTCTATTCTTGACAAAGTAGGTGCTCCACCAGTCATAGCTTTCTGGAGACGGGAGTAATACAACAGAACCACCAGATCTTCACCACAAAGATGATGCCTCTGTTCCACCACTCGGAATGCAGCTAGGAAAAGAGGTACAAGGTGAAGGTTGCCCTCTGAATTTTTGGTTTTGTATGTTTATATCATAAGCACAATCCCACTGCAACCTTGTTAGCACTGCAACAATGAAAAGTAGCTTTCTGACAGCTTTGAAGTTTTCACTTCCGCTGAAAAGTTTGGAATCCCTTTGCATATTTTCTGTAAGATTGGTGGTTACTTATTTGTACTTACTTTGATCATTCCAAGGACCTCTAAATAGTGAATATTTACACACCATAGCTCAGCCTAAAATTCCAATATTGATGACTTGCAGTTATTTTTGCATTTTTCCCTAATTTAGTCATGTCCAGTTCCACTAGCTAGCTAGGACTACCCCAGTCACATAACACCACCAGCACTGGGTGGGTGGCAATAGGATATACTGTACATGAAGCACCACCACATTCCACTAAAACAATGGAGTGTACTTGGTATGTGAACTAATTGACATCTGCATTGGCTAGCCTTGCTCTGGCTGATGCAGATGGCTGTGCTTCAAAAATCAGTTCATAACCTTATGCAGCCTTCCCCACAACTGGTGAACACCTGTGGTCAATGTTATGCTATAAACTACAATTAAAACTATAAGAACCTACCATGGAAGTCTTTAAATGTTATGACCACACTCTTCTGTTGGCTGATCCACAGCAATGATTTTATATCTCCTCCTCCACTTCTCATTTTGTTGCTGAAGTAGCCATTGAGGATATCTTCTTTAATCCTGATCATGTTCCCCTGAACCAAGACTGAGTCTGTAAGTTCCAAATGGGAAGCTCTAATTTCCATACCCTGTGGCTTCTTGGTGGTGCATTTAGTGAAGAAGTTGCTGACATCTAGAAACATGACAGTGAAGATCAAAAAAATGTTTTCTTTTATCAGTCAGACATCTCAAATAAAGATAACCACTTCAAATGTACATCTGAAGTTTGATCTTATCTTTAAAGTATTTTCAGTGTAGAAGAAGGGTTCATTTTTTCTTTGAAAATTGTAGATGTTTCTCACCAACATCTTCTTCAAAAGTGACCACAATCCTGTCTTCATCTAGAAGCTCCCAGGTATGCTCTGCCTTTTGGCTGCAGCTGCTAATGAACAGTGTGACTAGTTTGCATTTGCAGGTGTCTTTGAACCCAGTTAAGATGAAGCGATGGGGGTCCCATGTATCTGACACACTTCCTTCTTTATACACCTTCACCGAAAGCCCAAAGTCATGTTCCTTAACGGCAAGAATGTTCGACACATCTAAAAAGTAACAAAGTTAGTTTTGTCCATATGGAGGATGCTGGGGCATTTCTTGAAATTCAGGATACTGTGACTAACCAATATTATTTTTACATTAGAAGATCACCACAAGATCTTCTTATGACTCTACACAGTACCGTAAAGGTATGACTTGTTACTGTAGCAACAAGTAGTAGTAAAATTTTTTTGGTGAGGCAAAGTTTTGGGCACCATGGTTAAATTACACTGATCACTGAATTTTGATGACCTTTTCTCCTCAAATGGGAGCAGGCATAAAGGCAGGCTTCCATGCTACAATTTCTCTCTTTATTTTCAAAAACACAGTAAAACAAAAGGCACGAGGGCCAAACAAACACTGAAACCTAAGGAAAGAGGAAACACACTAACAAGAGCCAGGGAGATGGAGGACCGACACTCAGGTCCACCAGAAACGAACTAAAATATCAAAACACAAAACCAAAACTCGTTTGCTCTGAGCACATGGTCTGCTGAAACCCATAATTAACACAAGCAAGACCTTGTGCCCAGGCCTTCACAATAAAAGTCCCTAAAATAACCCAGAAAAACAAAACATAAAGGATGGCCTCTAGTGACCACCAACCATAAGCGTACCAAGGCATGCCAGGCACATTGATAGAAGGCAGTCCACAATATCCAGGTAGCAAACCTGAGTTCAATCTATCCATTTCTGTAGTCAACAGGACAGATTTGAAGATAGGTTTTTACTTTTAGCACTATGATCTTGTATTTTTTTCTCTTGTTTTAACTCAATTCCAATACATCTATTGAGTTTACAGTCTGCCATGCATGATTTTCTGTTATTCTACATGTTTTGAAAAAACCTAATTTTACAAACTAGACCTAGACCAGGATCCTATCACCACCAGATTTGGTATGGGTCATCTACGAGGGTTCTGACCAAAGGTTATTTAAATCATTTTGCTAGTGGCAAATAACATGGCTGATATTGCCATATTGAAACTCAATGGTGAAAACATCAAAAGAAGCAAGTCTTATATTTGAATTAATTTGAATTAATTTGAATTAATTTAAATTAATTTATTTTTAAGTTTATTAACCAGTATAGTCACACAGCACAGTGTGAACAATGTGACATTTTCTGCATTACATTAAGAATGTTTGTTTGGAATCACACCAAACTTAGTGCACTTTATTGCCAGGGAAAATGTTGAGTACCCACCAAGTTTCTTTTAACCAAGTTTTCCCACACTGGGGGGCTATATCAGTAAAACAGTTCAGAATCGAAACAAATGTTTCAACCCGCATCTTCCCAGTAGAGGAACTAGCTGGCAAATGATGAGCACTCTGTGAGCCACTTTTGTTTTTGATAGTGTTATATTGGCATTATTGTTTTACAGTGTCTTTTTATAGCAAGCCTTAGAAGCTCCAGGTGAATATTGATTTATCATACGGCACAGTGCAAAATAACCAAAGACCAGGGGTCTCATTTATAAAACTTTGCGTAGAACTCATACTAAAAGTGTACGTGCGCTCAAAAGACGAAAATGA
>JBBPDB010023920.1:0-12213 GCA_037974465.1 Brachypetersius altus | reverse complement strand
GAGAGAGAGAGAGAGAGAGAGAGAGAGAGAGAGAGAGAAAGAGAGAGAGAGAGAGAAAGAGAGTGTGAGAGAGAGTGAGAGAGAAAGAGAGAGAGAGAGAGAGAGAGAGAGTGAGAGAGAGAGAGAGAGAGAGAGAGGTGCTGATAACAACAAAGTGGTAAGCCTCTAGGAAAAGCTCAAAGAAGCAAACTCTGACAGAAAAACAGAAGATGTGGATTTTAGGAAACCAACTTGTGTGTCTAATTGACAGCACAAGTGTAGCAGGGACTAGATCTTGTTTTAGTCTCTTGTGCTGTGCTTAATCCAGCAACACAACAAGGGAGACTACAAGATTACACAATACCAGCATTGGCGGTAAATTTCCAGACAAACAGCCAGGGCAAGGAAAACTCATTATTATGGAAAATGACACCCAAACGTGTCAGACCGCATGAGCCAGGGTGTCCTTGAGTTTCACAACTTTAAGAAGTAAGGCGTTAGTAGTAATGAGAATGACTTTTGTAGTGCACATTTTTTTTGTGGTCAAGAGACTGGAAGCCAGGGAGGCTCCTCATAATATTACAGGCATTTCAACATTAGGGAGGGAAACACTGGGTGTGTGTGAAATTCAAATCACAGATGAAGTGCTAGATTCACGCTGTGTGGGTGACTCCCAGTGAAGGGGAGAATGATCTGTTGGTATTGAAGGGGTGTGTGTCCATCACATAAACGTGTCATATGTGTACAAAGGTGCTATTTAACACAAAAAAATACAGATAATTGCACTGAACGTGCGTGTGTGCGCTGTGTGGATATACGGGTACCAAAATCAATGGGGTTCTCTTTATGAACCTGTGCTGAGTGACATTTCTTAATGACTGCGGCATTGTATGAGAAGATCAGTTTATAAGACCAGCCATCTGTGACCTACAAACGTCTTTCAAAGACAGAGGACATTCATTTAATGGCTGATTTAATTATTTTTTACTTCTAAATGTGAATCCGATAGTAGGAACACCATTACGTAGGGAATATATAATCAATAGAAAGGCCGCTGTAAAATACTGTGAATGAAGAATTATAAAAAAAGAAATCTAAGGCAGATGTGTGACTGCCCTTATACTTACTTGTTGAGCACAGATATGGATATGTAGCATTTCTTAGAAACTAAAGATTACAGTACAAAGCAAAAAATATATGTATTTTTTTCCCCCAAATTTGAACTGTTTATTCTTTATACAGTTTTACATTTTACATCTTACATTTAAACAGTGTTCATGGTTCATTTTTTTGGAGTTTTTAATAATTATTTTTTATTAACAATAAAATATTACTCTATGTTTTACACATCAATTGTCAAAGTATACAATACAATATAAAATGTATATTATCTATTGGAAATATATTAACTCTAACCATGCCCTTGTTTACAATAGTGCTGCTCTGTGCTGGATAGAGTGTGAGCTGCTCTAAATCTTAAAAAAATGTGCAGATTTTACACTCGGTTTCTGCCTGCACTATCCCCCAACCTTCCCCTGTCCTATTAAACCCAGTGTTGAAACAGTGTTCTACTTTACTGAGGGGGGGGGGGGGGGTTGAGAGCCATTGAGTGTTTATGCATACCTTCTCCTCCTGAGCGGAGGGGTCTTTGATAATCTCCATGGGTGGAGGGAGAGGAGTGTGAGACTCGTCCTCTGGCTCCTCCTCTCCTCCACTTTGCATTCCTGATGACTTTGGAAGTGTTCCGTCTTTTCTTGCCCTCTGAAAAACAAGGAACACAAGACAATGTTTCAGGAGCAGTTATTAAAAACGATAACATATCATTCTAAACCAGTTCCAAATAAACAGTTGCATTCATAACCAATAATCAGAGCTGATATTTTGCCATGATCGACCCCTAAAGTGACAAGTAAAGTGAAACATTTTGTTATACTTTCTCTCTCCAAAAACAATTTTTCACAATGTTCCCTTTAAATATAGTGTCTTGGCTGTAAATACAGTTGATCACTGAAGAGTCCAAGAGTTTTTGGGCGCTTTAATACACTATATTTGGAATAAGAGCTTAAAAAAAACATCCATCTGTGACCAACAAAAAACCTTTTCAAAGACAAAATCCATCCATTTGACATGCAGGAGTCTATATTTTCTCTGGTGAACTGAATATGGCTCCTAAATGTGAATCTGGCAGTAGGCATACCATTATGTATGGAATATCATACAATTCATATTTCGGTCACGATTTCAATGAATCGTGACTGAAATATCACGATTCATTTCCACATACGCGGAAAAGGAAGATCTCCTTGTATTTTTTCGCTTTTGTGACGTCCAGCCTCGGTCACCACACCCCATCGTCCTCATGCTGGGTTGCTGAGCGCCCGCCCTAACATAAATCCTGCACGAGGTTTGAAAGTAGCCAATCCAAGCAGTTATTTATTTTTCCTTGGTGCTGATAGGCTGCTGCCCAGAGTTTCCCGTGGAGTGTCTGGAGTGTTCTTGTATTTTTCATTTTGTTCTTCTTAAAGCCCTGTATTTTTCTTACTGTAAATTAAATGAATTTATTACTGTATTTAACTGCTTATGCCAATGCAAGCAACAGCACATACCAAAGAAAACGCATGTGCATGAACTGTGATGAGCCGACACGGTAGGACTGGCTCCCATCAGCCTTTGCGGTAGAAGTGAGTGACCGTTTGGACTTTGTGCTTTTGTGAGTGTTATAGGGTGGGGTAGTCATTGAACATAATAGTAGAGACTGTTGTGAGTAAACTGTGTGTTTACGTGTGTTATGTTGTGTAGTTGAGCCCTTCTCACCAGTCACCCTCCTCCAGAGTGTTAGCTGCTGGAGTAGGGCGTTGTGGCGCAGCACTGGGGCATGCCAGTGGAGGCACAGCACTCTCAAGAGTGCAAAAGTCTTTGCTTGAAGAGCTTCTCTCTCCCAGGCTCCCCACAGTTTATACAGCGGAAATATTGGTATTTCCGCTCTAGCACTGCTGGAGTTTAGTGTAACCTGTACAGGTTGGATACAGGTTTATATTAACATTTTATTTAAGGCTAATGAGTTTAAAATGAAAAGAACGTGGTTTGGGAGCATATTTGGGAGAACATTTAGGTTTTATACTATGAAAATAGGATTTTTTAGGCATTTGTTTTTATCACAACGACACATTTTTTTACACGGGAGCTCTTATAACCCCCGCAAATAGTGGGGGATTACTGTAATGTGTATAAAAGTAAAACGTAAAATACTGTGCATGATGAATAACAAAAAAATACGAAATCGAAGGCAGAAGTCTTATTTCGGGGGAAAATAAGAAAATCGTTCTGCGGACTTTTGATACCATACAGCACTTCCCTAAAGTGTAACATGCAAATCCTTGTCAATTTAATTACTGGCCAACCTACCACTTCAAGACTCTTTGGTTCTAAAATGACATTAGACTATTTCATTGAAAAGGCGTCGTCTTTACGGAGTCTACTGCTAGCCCCTCCATAGGGGAAGCAGGTCAGGGTTAATGCGAGTCATTGTGTTGGGGTCCACAGCTCCTGCCCCGTCACTACAGAGACTCTTTGTGCTTTCACAGTGCACATCACACAGGCCCTAAAAAGCCTGGCTAATGCACACTGTCCTATCTGCCCCACATCATCTGGCCTACTGCTGCCGCTGCTGCTCCAGCCATGCCACGCTCATAATGACGCGCTCACACAACACAGAGAACAAGGGGCCAGTTTTCTACATGAAGCACTGATTGCATAAAGAGAATTGAGATGGTGAATGAAAGAGTGCAGCTAAAGTCCTCTGCTGTTTAAATGGGTGTCCCAACAATACCATCTGCACTTCTTAGACCATCTACCACATCACAAAAGTGGTCCTGAAAAACACATACAATAACAGCAATCACAACCATTTATACATTGGGAGCCAAAGATCATTGAAAAATACTAATGCAATACTAAATTATAGTCCAAGGCATCAGTAACAGTCTTCAGTAAAAAAAAACAAAACACAGGACACATAATAACTACATCATAATGTAGGGTATAATGTGCAACCCAACAAGCTGAACTAATAAAAGAAATCCATTAATGTGCCAATAGTTACACATTCAAGCATCAAGCATATTGTGAAACAGTTTCAGAAAACCCTCAGCAGCTTCGCCTCCATTACCTCTTCCAGAATGTCGTCTTGTGCCTCGGGAGGGCCCAGGTCGATGCTCTTGCGTCCATCTCTCTTTTGCTTCTGCTTACTGGGCAGCTTTTTGACATTGCTGCCATGGCTGAGGCGGCGGACAGGGCTGGTGAGCCACTTCTTCAGCGTATTCCCCGAGCGCTTGGGCCCTGGAGAGCTGCTGTGGATGGATGTGAGCGAGGCCTGGGGTTGCAGTGCTGCCACCGAGTCTGTCTTACCCTCTGGACCGCTGACCGTGTAGTTCTCTGAAAGGTAAAAGAACAGAACATAGAACAGTCTAGGTTTACAAAATGCAACATTTTGCATTTTGTACTCTTCCCTGCAGTAGGATGAAACTCGTTATAAGCACACAGAGATAAAGAAGTGCTTTTAATGAAAAAAGGCCAAGCACCTAATGGATTAGAATAATCATATTTGTTTATTTATTACATATTTGTTCTTCTCTCAAAGCTGTTGAAATATTTAAACTGAGTTTTAGAAGCAATTCAGGGAGGCAGGAAAAAACATTTACTCAAATTAATTAATTAATACTAGCTCGGTGGGTTTCTGACATCACGACATGTTATCTTGCAATGTTTTTTGCAATCACTTATTTCTTTTTTTTCTTTTCCTCCGTTGTTTTTTTTTAAGTTATAAATTTCCCTAGCTGCTAAGTACCTCTGAGGTACCCTGAGCAAAGTATCGTCCCCACACACTGCTCCCTGGGCGCTGTGTTCCAGGCTGCCCACTGCTTCACTTGGTGAATGGGTTAAATGCACAGGATATATTAATGCTGTTCACACTGTGTGCTGTGTTCATGTATGACAGAATGGTTACTTTCACTTTCTCTTGTAAGTTAACAAGTGCAAACACCAGTACAGTATTAATCATAAAGCACTTTGAATATGCAATTACCCTTCCCTTTTATTTCTATTCATTACATGATTTATCCTACCCACTGGAGGTAGCTCAGTGGGTAGGATACTTGCCTCCAGACCAAGAGGTCATGGGTTTGAATCCTGCCTTCAGCAAAACCACCACTGGGTCCCTGAGCAAGACCCAAGTTGCTCCAGGGAGACTGGAAGTGGCTTCTGATAAATACCGTAAATGTAAATGTACTGCTCACATTGTGTGCTGTGGTGTTACGTATGTTTAATCTGGTTATGAGCATAATCAGATTAAACACACAGCTAATTAACATAACAATAAACATAAATCTAACTAATATCATTAACACTTAACATGGTTAGCATTCTGTCGATGTGCCCAGGAAGGAACTCTTTACAGCAACACCAACAGCAGTGCTACTGTGGTTTATTTCATCAAAGAACAAAGGAGGGCACAAACAGGAAGTGTAAGAAGAGCGGATGAGGTTAAACAGATTTGCCAGGTTACTGTCACAGACAGCTTGAAACACAAAAAACAGTTAGAAATGACTCAGTGTTCCAAATGTTGCACCCATTAAATAAACTAAATGACAAAACAAGTGCATATTTTCATACATTAAGTGTAAATTCCACATATTTTAAAAAATCTGCCTAACTAAGTTGTCAGGGTTATTATATGTAATTATTAATTCTGCAGGTGTTTCCCATAAGTACTTTGACTTTTCAGACAATTACTACAGTTTATCATAAGGTTGTACATACTTATAATAGATAACTGAATCACTTTAATCAGCATATGAGAAGCATTGAATGCATATGAAAAGGTAAATGTATTATAGATGAATAAATATATGGCACATCATCAGATGTTTCAGGGTTTTTCTGAGAGCATGAATATTATGTGGAGATTCTTTAGACTTTATTTACAGAAATGGTTCTCTAAAAATTCCTTTCTTTAAGAAACTAAAATAGGTTATTGTATGGCATCAGGTAACTTTCTGGCCCTTTCCTTCATTTAACAGTGGTTGTCTGTAACCAACTTATTTCAATCTCTGTTTTATTTCTTATCTTCATTTCACAGATTGAAACATGGGTTCTTATCTGTCCAAACCTGGTGAGTCTAAATCCTCCAATACAGTCTTACATGTTTTTATTAAAATTTCTCATTTCAGTAGTGAACTATCTAGTGAATCTCTAGCCCTGAAGTAAATTGTAAAAAATCAACCATAGGCCTGAACTTCATTATAATCATAGTTTTTCTGTTTAAATATTTCCTGTTTCTATCCTAACGGCACCTACATCGGGTTTACCACTGCTTTATCCTTCAGAGTGAAACAGGCGACCTTCAGTTTAAACAACAACAAAAAAAATTCCTGTATTTTGACAACGACTGGACACAATTCAGTCCAATGGGCAGAATTTTGTTTGTAACTTCCACTGGTACTTTTGTTCTAAAGAAGCTGAGGTCAGAGATTTATGTGCAGCAGCTTTATCTGTTACTGGGATTTCTCATGTGACTAACATCATAGCAACATCTCAGTATTTGATTTAGTTGCACTTCAGGTTGTAGTTCCTGAGGTAGCCACCTGGGGAGAATGTTTTCTTCGTTTCTTTGGTCTGTTGCTGCATTTTGTCTCGTTTTCCCTCACGTGTAGTTTGTTTCTTTGCCCCAGCTCCACCCTGCCATGTGCCCTTTACTTCACACTCATCTCATTTTCATGTTAGTTTCTTACCTGTGTGCAGTTTCTTTCCTTTCTTATTAATCTCACCTGGTTTTCAGCTGATCCCAACGTTCATGCTGCTATCATAACCCCATTTCTCCCCTCATTCTCTGCTCAGGCATGTATCTACACAACATTTATTATCTCTTTCTCCCCAGTACACTCAGGGAATTTTCTGGCACGATAAATCGACTGACGAGCATGAACGTACGAAATGAATTCCAAGGAATGGATTCCAGCTAGTATATCTAGTGACTGTCTCTATGAGAATGAAGAACATCATACAACAAATGGCATAAACTTAACTCAAAAGGATTTACTACTCAGTTTGTGCTTGTCAATCGACTTATTGTGCCTTAATATTGTGCCTTAATATTGTGCCTTAATATCGTGCCGGAAAATTCCCTGAAGTTACTGCCTGTATAAACTGTGTTTTTATAAACTACCTGCGCACTTTCAAAGTTCTCAGTGTCTTGTTTTAAATGCCAGGGCCCTCAAAATTCAAGAAATGAAGTATGGAGGTACTTTGAGTCTGTTAATGCTGTAAAAATAGCTATTTATTTGCACAGGATATGTGATGCCCTAAGCACTATTGGAGCCTTGAGGTTAGCAATGGCAAAAGTGCTGTGTTTCCGAATGTGGGGAGCAAACGAAGGTGGGCTACTCGACAAAAGTTTATACTTATCATGTTTCAATACACCCAAGGTCCCTTTCACTTCTCCTTTAATTTAGGGACCACTCCAATTTCAAACCATCTATTAATCTCTGACTCAGTGTGCTTATTTAAAACTTTGTAAACTGTTGTTCTGGAGCCAAGTATTGATTATTTAAAAACCATTCTTTGCTTGTGGTAAGAAATTGTTTGGGCCATTTGGCATAAAGTTCATAACTTTAGAACAGTTTATGGCTGGGTATTTAGACATGGCATTTTGACTTGGCCACACTTAGAGGTTCACACAGACACTACACTACGCATGCTATGCTTTAAAAAAATATCTGGTGTGCTTTGCCTTTGATCTTTTGGCCATTTGGTGCTTGCAAGGGTCTTTGTGGGGAGAGAGGTGTTATCTTGGTCCCTCGCGAACAGAGTGCATTGTCATTTTGAAAGATAAGGGTGGGGGAGAGAGGATGCGAGATTCGTGGGGTCGATCCATTTGAATGGATCAAAACCTTTGATCCTACACAGTTAACACAAAAGGGTAATTATATTCATTCAAATCTGAGCCATATGATATGCAATGTATTTGTTTCAATTCCAGTAAATGTATTCATTTTAATGGAATAAATGTACTGTATTTAGGTCGTAGCATATCTTATACTTTTTGAGTTGGCTGAAGTAACAAATGACCAGCTGCACTTTGAAAATTTATATTAATTAATGCCGAAGACTAAAATATTACTTTTACCACAATTATCTACCTGGATATTCTCTGCCACACTGAAAGGCCTCTGCCAGTGACCTCTGCCTCTGAGGCAGGGGTCTGGGTCTGTCGGGGCCGTGGGTGGGGGGGGTGGTTCTCTCCTCCCTCCTTTTCTGAAGCTCAGTGTTTTCTTTTTGTATGACTTTTCATATGTTTATAAAAAATTGGTTGTGTTTCCAGTGTGTTTAACAGCCTTTTTACAAATGAGAGCTGGCTGTTGTTTCATTTTCATACTGAAAATATAGACACAGGGGCTCCTTTTCCTCTCTGCCTTTCCTCTGCTCCGTCTCTCTCTCTCTCTCTCTCTCTGTGCGCGTTCGTGCTGCTTGCTCGCATTCGCCTGGCACTCTTAAGTCACGTGATAGTACAACATCAAAACACAGGATGGGGAGGAAGAGCAGAGTGTGCTCCGTGCTGTGACTGGAGAGGCCCTTGAAAGTACCGGCACTAAAGTTTCGATCTTATGACACTGGTATCAACAATATCAATACCAACTTTGATATCAATAGTATCGATATTTGGATCGATTTGCCCACCACTAGCTCACACAGTTCACTTCACCACAAATTAAGTGTGTTTTTCTAATAGTCTACTGTTTTTGAAGACTTTGTCATAGTTCTGGCTGATAAACAAGTGAAACTTGGAGATGATGTCACTCTCCGCTGTGAGGCGAACACAGCAGGTCTCACTGGAACCTGGCAGAAGGATGGAGGGCCACTGTATTGTGTTGATGGAAAGCACTTCATGAAACAAAACAACAAAGAATTCATCTTAAACATTAAAAATACTGAGGATGGAGATGAGGGGAAGTACACCCTAAACCTTAAGAATAGAGGGGAAACTGCTTCATGCTCTGCCACGGTCACTGTTGGTATGTAAGAACTTGAGTAAATTTTGAGAGAATTTCATTCATATCTGTTAACTTTTTAAACAGTAGATCTGACACCCCAAATGGCCACAGGAAAATATATTGGGGGAAATTAGTAGATAACAATTTCATTTAGAAGTCATGGTAAAAATCTGTGCTTCCAAAGATGCTAAATTTATTGAAACACATTACAATCAAAATCTCAGTACAAATAAAATAAAAAGCACCATGTTTCTTTCATGTCAGATTTTCTTATATTTTATGGCTAATACGCTACAAATTCAGGGTCATTGGCTATTTTATTTTTATATTTAACAGTGACGATTGTTTGTATAAAAAATCTTTTGATGTTATTTTGATGTTTACTGTAGTATGTAAAATCTGAGCCCTGTGTGAAGAATGTAAAGGTGTGTATGTGGACAGAGACAGCCTTTCTGCAGCAAAAATACAAGTTTACATTAAAATAAACACAATCATACCTGAAAGCTGTGAAAAGGTTCCAGGTTGTGTGTAAACAGTGAAAAGAATCTAACTTGTCAATATCTTGCAGAGTTCAGTGAATGGAGGGAGATGCAATGGAAGTGAGTACCTTAAGTTGTAGTGTAATACAATTGAATTACACTGGCTTTTTAAAGTTCTTTAGTCAGTAAAGTGTATTTGCATATCTGAGGGGTTACCAAAGAGTTGGCAAAGCATGACAACCAAAGAGTTGGCAAAGCATGACAAATTAATCAGAATCAGAATAAATTGTTCCCAGAGGCAATTGGCTATGTTACAACTGCACAGATGTACAGAGACAAGAACATTTTAAATATAACTTTTAAATATAAAGTCTAAGTCCAGTAAGAACTCAGAAAATAAAACTCAATATGAAATATATTATGAATTAAGTACACACATTCTGGGGTATAAATACAACTTACAGTTGATAAATATAAGATAAGTAACTTATACAGTGATTAAAACAAAGGTTGGTTAAGGGTATGTTACTGTATACAGCAATCCCCCGCTTTTTGCGGGGGTTACGTTCCAAGAGATGCTGTATATTGAAAAATCATGTTGTGTTTTGGTCTAAAAATACATATTTTTACAGTGTAAACCCTAAATATGCCTGCAAATATGCTCCCAGATATGCTCCTTAATTTCATTTTAATTTCATTTTACCCATAAAGAAAATGTAAAGGTAAATAATCAGAATTAGAAAACTTTATTGCTTAAAAAAAGTTTGCATTAGCGGTTAGCATTAGCAGTGTGCAAAGTGTGCAAAGACTTGTACACAAAAGAACAAGACAGCTCTCTGTGTTGATGCTCAGTTAAGTCAGTGACAAGGTAGGAAATATCGGTTTATTTGTGTGTGTGTGTGTGTAAGTGGGTTTGTGAGAGGGAAAGAAAGAGAAACACTGTCAGCATTAGCAGTTAGTATTAGCAGCGTGCAAAAGAACCATGAAATATGAATTAAATAACTGTTCCTACTTTCTCTATGTTTAGACAGGGCACAGCTTACCAATACTAAATAAACTGAAATAACTTGAAAATTTGGTGGGCGGGTGTTTAAAACATTAAAATAGGAGGACAAGACACAGTGCACTGTGCACACAAACATACACTCACAAAAAATATGTGCTTTGAATATTCAGTGACACAATTTTTATAAATGATTCCCATTTTTCTCTCCAAAGTCAAAAAGAAATGATCAGCACCCTACAAGCCTTTAAAATCAGTCATGATGGAGTCAAAAAGCTCAACTTCCTTCTGTATGGACCAATCGGAGCAGGGAAATCCAGCACCATAAACACCATCAAAACCATTTTTGAAGAACATTTGTGTGTTGACTTTCTGGCCGCTTCAGGAACATCTAAGAGTCACACTTTATCCGTGAGTACAAAATAAAGAACTGATGTTCTTTCATATTATATTATATAACCTGTGAATCTGTGTACATAAAAATCACGAACTCCTTTATTCATCACGAACTCATGCATAAAGATTTGTTTCTTCAGAATCAGAATCATGTTTAGAATATTCACAGCACATCCTAATCTTTTCTGTGTATGTACAAGAGGTTCTGTTTGAAAGCTTCCATATTTCTAGATTCCCACCGGAAATCCATGTTCGCACACACACTGTCAAAGATTGAGAGAGAGAGAGAGAGAGATAAACCAGAGTACTCACGGGTCTGAAGAGATGAGCTGGGTTGGTTTCGACATGAAGACCCAATGACTGAGTAACTCCTACCTTTCCCTACCTGATTTATATACCATGTGATGCACCTCACTTCTGGGTCCTTGTGTGCGTCACATGACCAGTGTGCGTGACAGCACCCAACCCTCCAGGACCGTCACCAGATGTACCCGGCTAGGAGGATACCTGGCGATGGAAGTCCTGAACCAAGGTGGGATCAAGGATCAACCAGCTTGGGATCCAAGAACCGCTCCTCGAGACTGTAGCCCTCCCATTCGCAAGGTACTGGGCACCATGAACCCTACGGCATGAGGTGAAGATGCTCATGCTGTATGGTTTTCCAGACACCCAGTGTAGAGGTGAGATGATCATTCATGTGGGAAAGGACAAGCAGATAGGTGGAAGTCAACAGTTCAAAGAACATTGCTCACTGTTGAGGATTCAGCTGCTTGGTTTGTTAAATGGTAAGAAGGTTTTGGTGGTCTATATGGGAGGGGAATGGTCTCTAGGTCAACGACAGATGCCTCAGACGCCCTAGAGCATGTCCAAGCTGTCGCTTGGAGACATAGCTCTTGATAGGTTGGCCCCTTTTGGAGAATCTTGTTTTGGGTTCAGGCGATGAGGCAGTCATGCTGGAAATACCAAGATTGTCCAAACAGGATGGGTGGTGAGATGAGGAAGGTAATGAAGAGTTGAATATCTTCGTGTTGGCTATCGATGGTGAGGGAGAGAGGTGAGGTCTGGTGGGTGATGGGGCTATTGGCCTGGGACCAATCATCCACAGCTGGGACAACGCCTCCGGCCACTCCCAGTTTGGCAGCAAAAGTTCAGACGAGGAAGTTCCCTGCCGCCCCCAATCCATGAAGGTGGAGGTCATGACCTGTTGATGGCCCAACTGGATGGACCATGAGGCTGCAAATGGTCAGGATCAGGGCTCTCAAGTCTCACGCAATGAGCGTGAGACACACGCATCTGACTGTCTTCACAC
>JBBPDB010023909.1:0-12213 GCA_037974465.1 Brachypetersius altus | reverse complement strand
CTCCCAACACACTCAGTCTCTCCTCAACATCCTCCTCCCAACACACTCAGAGTCTCTCCTCAACATCCTCCTCCCAAAACACTCAGTCTCTCCTCAACATCCTCCACCCAAAACACTCAGTCTCTCCTCAACATCCTCCTCCCAAAACACTCAGTCTCTCCTCAACATCCTCCTCCTAACACACTCAGAGTCTCTCCTCAGCATCCTCCTCACAACACACTCAAAGTCTCTCCTCAGCACATGGTCAAATCAGTGTAATCTTACCTCTCCGACTTTCCCCCAAAAGGTTCCACTCTGACTGTCCCTCTAATAAACTCATTCCTGATCCTGTCCACCCTCATCACTCTTGACTATTGAGAGTCAAACACTTGCTGTGCTGGAAAATGATGTGAGGCATGTGCTCAGCAACATGAACTCACATAAAGCTGCAGGTCTGGATGAGAACACAGGAAGCGCCACACTTTCTCTCTAACACACATTATGAAGGGAACTCCACCGTTCACTCCATTTATTACAGAGACAGCATAGCCACAAAAATGCATTTTTTAAAACAATCAATACTACAATAATATTCATATTAATAATAATAATACAAGAAGAAGAAGAATGGTGTGATTGCTGACTCAGTGCTAAACTTCTGTTCTTTCCTTCACAGCTACCAGGACATGTCGGCACCCCAAGACAGTTCACAGAGTGAGAGCCCGACTCTTCTCTCATTAACGTTAACAGCAGCTCACTACTTTTATCTCTGTAACATAACACTAAACCCTGCACTTTCATCTGCTCCTCTTCTTTATCTGTGTAAACTTTACACTAAACCCTTTTATCTGCTTCTTACCATTAACATAATCTTTTTTATACTTAAACCTTTTATTTCTATCTGCTCCTCTGTTTTATACTTAAATTTGAACTTTTATTTGGTATTGTATCTTTAACTTTGTAATTTTTATACAAAATCCTGTGTTTTTATCTTTGTAAAATTTGCACATTAATCTTCTGTCTACTCTTATCTTTGCAATATTTACAACAAAACACAAGTCTATGTCTTTTTTTTAAATTTGTTTTCTTTTCATACTGTACTGTTGTATAGTTTTTGTTCTGTTGTTTTGCTGCTCTTACCTTTTTGTTCTGTCCACTTTCTGCCATAACAATGCAAATTTCCCACTGTGGGACTAATGAAGGGTTGTCTTATTTTGTCTTATCCTAAAACTTGCACTTTTATCGGCTCCTCTACTTTTATCTTTGTAATATTTACGATAAAACTTTTCTCTACTCCTCCTTTATCTTTGTTTTACACGTTATAAAAACCTGCACTTTATTTTGCTGCTCTGGTTTAATCTTGTGTAAATGACATTTTAATGGAGTTAATGGAACAAAAAACAGGCCCTCAGTCGACTATAAACAAAAACGGTAAAATCTAGTCTTCCTGTAATGGAAAGAAAGTAAATAACTCTACATTTCTTTGGTTTAAGTTTTTAAGTATTGTTTTATATTTGTCATCTTGTTTTGAGTCTGTTTTGTTGACTGGTGTTGCTTATTTGTATCACTGTAAAACACAACGAATGACCTCCTTGTGTTCTAATACAAAATATATTCCCTTTTATTTTAGAGTCCTGTGGTGGAGGAGAGCAGGACCTGGGGACGCTGGACATGAACGACTTATTCCGATTTTCCATTCAAGTGGCGAAGGGAATGGACTTCCTCGCCTCCAAAAATGTAATATTCTTTCAAATCGCGTCTGAAACTACAGATTCCAAATGAATTGCTTTAATTAGTACTGAAGTGAATTTAACTGGCTTTAGATTGAATGTTCCTTTGAAAAAGACACTTTTGCTTCCCTACAAAAACCCTGTCGGTTTGTGGTTCTTCTGAGAACCGTGTTTGTAAATTAGATGTGTGAAGCTTTCTAAAAAGAACTTTACATCAAGAAAAGATTCAAAACCTTCAAAATGTTCTTCACATACACACACACACACACACCGCACACACACTGTACACTAAATCACTGCACACAGTCAAAATTCACACATGATCGCTGCATACACTCTTACAAACATACCTGGAGTAGTAACTCTTTAATGTCCCACATCTCTGTAGTGTTTCTCCTTTAATGACACTATTTTTAGAGGCTCTGCAGGGAAATGAACTGAAGCCTACACCTGTAACAAACCCAAGCTCAGTGATGCACATAAAAAATCATTTCAGAACCCGACCTGGTATCTGGGTTCAGGCAGCAGTGCTCTAGTATTTACAAAACCACGATGTAACCATGAAATGTGTGTGTGTGTGTGTGTGTATGTGTGTTCAGTGTATCCACAGAGATGTGGCTGCTAGGAATGTCCTTGTGACCGACTGTTTCGTTGCGAAGATCTGTGACTTCGGCCTCGCCCGAGACATCATGAACGACTCCAACTACGTTGTGAGAGGAAACGTAAGTTCAGCACAGAGCAGCCAATGAACAGCTTTCACTCCCACACAGAAATTCGGTTGTAAGATTCCTAAAAACTGCCACCAATTTGATAAAAATGTTAACAAAATCCGGCGAATTTTCGACTGTAGCACCTGGAGGTGAAGCAGTGTTAGTATCATTAAGGGCTGTGAAGTCCGTTCTGGCTCCTGGTGACGCATGGATGGGATTCCTCTCGCAAATCTTTCCTCCTGGCCGTCTTGCTCATCTTTTACCTTCCATAGCATGTCTTTTTCCAGCCAGTTGTTTCTGCTCATATCTCCCAAGACGAGGCTCGATTTGGTCGTGTTCTTTGCTGTGCAAGGTTCTCTAAGAAACAGAAAAACTGCTGAGACCAAAATGACCAGGGAGGCAGAGGTGGGGCCAGTGTGTTTTAAGGGGGCACATATAACAGCAAAACAGGTCAATAATTGATTTTATATTTAGCTTTTCACTTATTTCCATTACAGTCCTTTTTAACAGCATGAAATCACACCGTCATCATCTCACTGCTGGTCGCACTGCTGGTCTTCAGGTTCTAGATAACACTGTAGATAACATCTTGTTGGAACGAATACAAAAATCTTTAAATTGTAGATTAGTGGTTGCATGATATGATGCTGTATCATAGACACCTAAACTGAAACAGACAGTGACTGTAGTAAGAAGGAAAAAATAGGCTACAAAAAGATTTTATTTTTTAAAAATCTAATTGTTTAATTTGTTTAATCTGTTTAATATGTTTTAACACTGCTTAATATGTTAATCATATTTAATCTAGTTAATCTATTTACTCTGTCGAATATTTTCAGTTTGTTTAATCTGTCAAATTAATCTAGTTAACCTGGTTAATCTGTCTAAATTGTTTAATGTCCTTAATGCCCTGTTTAATCTTGTTAATCTAATTAGTTTAATCTATTCAGTGTCATTAGTCTGCTTAATCTAGTGAATCTATTTAATCTGTCTAATTTATTTAATCTGTCTAATCTCTCAAATCTGTTTAAACTGTCCAAAAATATCTGATCTTGTTCATTTTTTTGTTTAACGTGTTTAATTTGTTTAATAGTTTAATTTATCTGTTCAATTTGTTCAATCTGTTTAATACATCCATTTAATCTAGTTAACCTGGTTAATCTGTCTAATTTGTTTCATCTGTTTAACCTATTTAATCTAGTTAATTTATTTAATCTGTCTAATTTCTCAGATCTGTTTAATCTGTCAAAATTGTCTGATGTTGTTAATCTGTTTAATCTGTCTAATTGGGTTAATCTGTCTAACCTGTGGGTTTGACACTGCAGGCCCGGCTCCCCGTTAAGTGGATGTCTCCTGAGAGCATCTTTGAATGCATCTACACTGTTCAGAGTGACGTGTGGTCGTATGGGATCCTCCTGTGGGAGATTTTTTCTTTGGGTGAGTCGCTGTCTCTCTCTGCACAAACTTCACAACGTTCTCTTTCCTTCAGTCCCTCCTCTAAACCCTCTCTGCTGTACTTTTGGCGTTAAAGGCCGAAGTCCTTATCCAGATGTTGCTGTTGACGCCCGATTCTATAAGATGATCAAAGCTGGCTGTCACATGACTCAGCCGGATTTTGCTCCTGCAGAGATGTGAGTAAAAATATCAACATTGGTGGATATTAAAGCATTTTATCATTCAAAAGAAATTAATGATAAAATGCTCTTTATTTTACAATTAAAGTAACTGTTATGCAGTTCCCACAATATATAAACAATCCATGCAAGTAGAGTGTTTACAGATTGCTGATTCAAAATCCAAAGGTACACAATTATGAAGATGTGCTGGAGTCTGGAACCAACCTTGCGCCCAACGTTTGGAAAAATTGTACATCTCATCACACAACTGCTGCCAGAATCCTCTGATCAAGTAAGAAACATTAAGGAACATCAACAGGTTTTCAGTTAACGACCTTAAATCCCAACTCACTCAACCCTAACTCTTTAAATCCAAACTAACTCAACCCGAGTCATTCAAGTCCAATTCATTCAACCCACATCCAAACACTTAACTGTTAAATCTTAACTTGCTTGACCATAACTCATTCAATCTTAAATTCAACCCTATCAGCCTTGTCATTCCAGCCAAACTCAATCCTAACTAAAACATTTTATCCTAACTCACTTAACCCTAAATGAACTATTAACCCTAACTACAACATTCTATCCTAACTCACTCAACCCTAAATAAAACATTAACCCTAACTCAACACTAAAGCATTTAATCCTCACTCAACCCTAACTACATTTATTCCTTTCACTCAACCCTAAATAGAACATTTAACCCTAAATCCCTCAACCCTAACTAAAAGATTAAATCCTCACTCAACCCTAAATAAACGATTAACACTAACTCAACACTAAAGCATTTAATCCTCACTCAATTCTAAATAAACGATTAACCCTCTTAACCCTAAATAAACGATTAACCCTAACTCAACCCTAAGTCAACCCTAACATTTATTCCTAACTCACTCAACCCTAAACATTTAACCCTAAATCCCTCAACCCTAACAAACATTATATCCTCACTCAACCCTAAATAAAACATTTATTCCTAACTCATTAAATCCTACTCACATACCCAACTTAACCTTAATTCATTAAATACTAATGCAAACTTTTAACCCTAACTCAAATACTCAACACTAACAAACATTTAATCCTCACTCAAACCTGGATCATCTCAACTCATATGGTCTAATGCTGTTCTATAACTCCATCCTTACACAAACATTTAACCTACTTCAACCTCTCAGTCTTAACCCAGTCATACTTAACTTCATGAACATGTTTTGTAGTCCATTGACCTTTTATAACTTGTTTTTAAAAAAGTGAGTTTTGCAAAATATGTTCTGTTGAAAGTAAACTATGGCTTTAAAACGTGGTTTTAAAGCCATAGTTAAGGTAATTGATGACATTAAATTTCAAAAAAAATATATTTTTTGTTAGCAGCAGTATGTGAACATGCAGCAGGAGCTTCAATCAGAGCAATGCGTTTCTTCCAAAGCCTGCGAGGATCCACACCATGAAATGTCTGTCGAAGATGAACAGCAACTTCTGATTCAGTTAAATAACTACCAGCTGTGCTGAACAGGAGACCTGCAATGTCCATCGCCTTCACGACCTGCGTGTTTGAACTGGAGATCATTTCAGTGATTTCCTAGTGTGTGTATGTGTGATCTGTAAATAACCTGTTGAGAGCTCCATCATCACCCTTTTTCAGGTGATTTCCTCAGCTGTTTCCTCTGGTTTTTGAGAAATCTGACGGATCATTTTACCATAAAAATTACTGTCATTAATGTTTAAGAAACTACTGCTGAACTGTAAATAAATACCCATTTACATTTTACATTTTTCTTCAGTAGAGTAGTAATTTTACAGCACTCGTCACTTTTGCTGCTCCTGTTTTGTATTTGCTAACATTAATTCAGCCTAAAACTTCTGCAGAGTAACATTTTTACACCAAAAAGGGCTAAAGAATCAGTTACCATTTTGTTTTTTCAAAACTCTGTATATCTCCTCACAGATCTTTTGCTGTAACCTTTAATAAAATTCTGAATAAAGTATCATAAGCTTTTATGTTTTCTCTTAAAATGTTACCTCTTAGTTGGAGCCGTCCCCTCAAACCTAAATCCCCATAATGGCCAGCAGGGGGAGCTGTGCTGCGTGTCAGTTGACTTTCCAAGGACACATATGTAAACAAAATTAGATTTTTATTTAAATTCGCAATAAGGCGTTAAATATATCACCTTTTAAAAAAATAAACACTGATCTTCATTGTATCTATAAAATACTAAAGCTTTGTATCACAATCAAGTTTTTCGGAAATTAAAAACACTACAGTGATTCATCAGCACAAACAAAACAAGTGCGCAGCAGATATTAACTAGATGCTTTCCTGTGAGAAAATGCTAAGTGTGATTGCATGGTTGCTAAAAAAAATTCTGATAACAGCATGGATTTAAATTCGCACCTCTTACATTTACGGCATTTATCAGACGCTTTTATCCAAAGCGACTTCCATTCCCTAACTACAGGGGGCAGTCTCCCTGGAGCAACTTGGGGTCCCTGGGTCTTACTCATGGACCCAGTGGTGGTGTGCTGAAGGTAGGATTCGAACTCATGACCTCTCTGTCTAGAGGCCAGTATCCTACTCACTACGCCATCACCCACCTCTTCATGATGTCATTCAACGCCCGGCTTGGTGTCCACTCTCCAGCTCTTACCAAGCCATTGATGGTTCAGGACTGCTCATGCATGGACTGATTATTTGATTAAAACCCAACGAACAGTGACTCTCATCTTTTTAAAACTGACGTGAGCTTTAGAGTCTGCTGTGTGTTTTGCTCTGAAAGTTTGATGTATTTCTCAATGACCCTGATCAAACGTTCAATCAAAAAATCTGAACACATGTACAATTCACTGGATATTAATAGACATTGGAACATTGCCAATATTTCCAAAACTAAACAAAGAAGAGGCGCTAAATTCCAGCTTTGAATAGAGTAAAAATATTAATAGAACTCATGCAATCACACTGTCATGCATTATTAGTGACAGTGTAAAAGCTGTGTTGTCAGAAAGAAACAATTTTGCCCCTTTTCACAATGAATACATTTCTCAAAGCAGGATTGAGCGAATGTAACACAGAGACACTGGTACCCTGGAGAACCCACTATAGGCCGGTTCTCCTCTCTTTATAGTTGGGTGAAGAAGCTGAGGTTTGCAGCAGTGCAGGATTTAGAGTTTGTGGGATTGAGAAGAAAAGCAAGAAGAGAGAGAGTAAAATCCCTCGCAGCATCCAAAAAGACGACGGCCCTTCAGGAGCTACATAGTCAGAGCAACTTTATCGACGAATTTGGCCAATCGGATGTCCTTCTTGGACAAACCTCCACAGTCATGAGTGCTGAGAGTGATCTGTACCTGAAAGAACACACACACAAATGGTCAGACAAACACACAGGTGTGAGGAAGAGGAGGCTCGTGGGTGTTCTTACCTTGTTATAAACATTAAACCACTCTGGATGGTGGTTCATTTTCTCTGCCTGCAGAGCCACTCGAGACATGAAGCCGAAAGCCTGCAGGGAAAAAAACGAGAAACAGTGAAGCTGTAAGACAGAAGAGTTCAGACTCAAATAAGGTCACACTGAGCCATTAATACATTGTGTATTAACTGCAGTAACTTTGTGAAGTTGTTTAGTGCAGTGGTTCCCAACCTTTTTTCCTTGAAGCCCCCCTTGCCTGTGTCCAAGACAAGCCAGGCCCCCCAACCCCAACTCCTACCAGCATAGACCGAATAAATTGATTCATTACAAACTTTTATTTGCAAAAAATAAACAGCGGTTGTAGGTTTTTATTCCCATATTCATACACACACGTTTCTCAGACGTTGGGATATTATGAATTTAATGTGTACAAATATAATATTGTAACCTCTGCGATCTCTAGCGCCCCCCCTAAGGGGTCCCGGACCCCAGGTTAGGAACCACAGGTTTAGAGAATCCTCTAGAAACTCCTGTACTGAACTGAACCCCATGGTGAGACGGCTCTGTGGAACATTACGGATTAATAATGTGTTTCAAAGAGCCACGGAAATCTTACAGAAATCTTACAGCTTATTCAAAATGCTGCTGCTAGAGTTCTGACAAAAACCAAGAAAATAGGACATTACTCCAGTCCACAGGTCCTCACACTGACCTCCAATCAGAAACAGAACTGAGTGAAAATGTGTTGCCAATTGTTTATAAGGGTGTTTTCACATAAAGGAACTGAACTTGGTCTTCTAGAAACGCTCAAAAAGTGGACCAGCAGAAACTGTTCACAGTGTGAGTTCTTATGCAAGGAACTCGGCTCTCTTTCTGCTCCACTTCAGCTCAGATGGGTCTCAGTTCTTTTTCTGTTTATACTTTAGCTCCTCCTCCAACCCCATTACTGGGAATGTTTTTCTCCAGAAGAGCAGACGGTTAAAAGCTCCACCGAATTCTACATTTTATAAAAATCTGCTACTATTGTTCTTTAACTGATGAAGAGAGGTTTTGAGTCTAAGCAACTTGGTAAAGAATCTTGACAAGAATCTCTAGGCCCCCTTTCGTTCTCTATTTCATAACTAATTTGTTCATTTGCATTCATTAGTTTGTCTTAGTGTCTTGTCATTCGTGTCATTTTTCTTGTCTGAAATAAAACTGAAACTGTAATGTGCCGCCGCACATTTATATATTTATTACAGTTCAATAAAAATATTGTTTCCTGATGCTGTATTGCATGATCAACATACAGCAAGACCAGATGAACAAAACTGTCAAAGCGAACCCAGAGAGCAATGCGTGAGTTAAATGAACCGTGCCACGGACTTAAAGCAAACCGCTCGTTTCAAAGGTTGATGTGTATGAAAAAATGCTGACTAATGGATCTGGGTTAGGGTTAGTCACTCAGTGGTATGGGTTCTAAATACTTAAATAAATCCCTTAGATGTTTGATGAACATCAGCCTGGAAAGTCTCTTAGATCAGCTAGAGCCCAGATCTGAAACTAAACAGGGTGAAATGGCTTTTAGTCACATTGTGTGAGTAAACGCTGCATCACACTGCCCCCTGCTGGAACCAGCTCGTCATGGAAACCAGATCTCCCCGACTGTCCATTTAAATGAGTAAAACCTG
Source organism: Brachypetersius altus (assembly GCA_037974465.1). NCBI lineage: Eukaryota > Metazoa > Chordata > Actinopteri > Characiformes > Alestidae > Brachypetersius > Brachypetersius altus. The sequence goes on along the minus strand of JBBPDB010023909.1, from coordinate 3,098 downwards.
CATGTTTTTCGTAATTCTTTTACATTGCTTTATGTAACTTTAATTTATCTTTTATGGTTACTTTTGTTGCATTAAAAGGTTTCTTTTAATGCTTTTATACTTACTTTATCTCTGTATTAACTGAATGATTATGTGCTGCACTGAAACTCGCCTTGCCACTAAAAATAAACCAGGAGGGGAACCACACGCCCATCTCCACCTTTAGAACCCAGTTAAGCTTCTTGTGTTGCCAAATCTGAGGCTTAATCTGGTGCAAATGCAATATTCCTAAGAAAAACCCAATATAACCTAATTATCCACTTAAATAGGCTAAACAACCATTTTTCCAATTTTCTACAGTTTTTCTTCTTATTTATTTTCTCCCTGAACATGAATGTGGATTTTTATTTACTACAAATGTGCTGTGTTCTGAAACTCTCGCTGTAACTGTTTTGGTATGGACCATTTACTTTGATGCATGACGTGTGTGAGCGTGTGTGCGTGCGTGTGTGTACACACCTGGTTAAATGTTTTGAAGTGCAGCTCCTTGTACAGAGCGTCTCTCTCCTCCAGCTCCACCCAACCAGTGGCCTTCAGCTCCATCAGAAGCTGCTCTCGCTCAGCTGGGGACAACCAGGACGAGTCTGTGGCCTGCGCACACACACACATACACACGCGCGCGCAGTCATATTACATCTCAAAGTATAAAAACTGCTGTTTAGAAAGTAGCAACCACAGCTACAGTAACACAATAGTTTTTAAGTATGGCAAAAAAGCTGAAAGATTTTTAATATTTTTCTTTAGATACTGCGATACCTGCAATTATCAACCATTTCAACCATCTAATTTATTTACATATCAATAATTCAAACAATAATTCATTTTGAATTTTCTCAAATCAAACATGTATGCATATATCTAACAAGAATATATAGCTTGGAGTGGAAAATATGTATGGATAGACGGATAGATAGATAGATGGATAGATAGATAGATAGATAGATAGATAGATAGACAGATAGATAAAGAACACATATACCATTTAAGATGGAACTGATAATTAGAACTTACAACTTGACTGAAATGACAAAAATTTAAAACATCTAATAAGAATAAAATTAACACTAACACTCTCTCGCGCACACACACACAAAGACAGAAAGACAGAAAGACTCAGAGGAAGACGGAGGGAGAGAGGGAGGGGGAGAGAGAGACAGCGAGAGAAAGAGAGGCAGAAAAAGAGACAGCGACAAGAGAGAGGGAGATTTAAATGTCGCCCTTGTTACCATTCCGGCTGCGGGGTGAAGGAGAAACCTCCAGAATCTCTCCTGTTTCTGTAAAAGGGGGTAAAAAACGCGCCCAGTAAACATTAACCAGCCCATCTTCAAAGGCCCCCAGAGCTGCCCTCGGCTCGCCTGCATAAAAACACCCTGCATCCTTTTATTCTAATAACCTCTCAATCATAAAATGAACCTCTCATTATAATAGTAGGCTTTCTATATAATAATAATCTTTAATAAAAATAACAAGAGTATCTGTGATGTGATTATTCTTATTAATAACAATAATAACTAAGCTTATTGTTATCATAAATAACAACAACAATAATAAATAAACTAACAAACATATAATGATTCTTGTTATTATTATTATTGTGATTGTGGAAGGACTTTTTTAAGGCCGTCATATTAAAAGCTATCAGGAAAATCATGTTTATTTTATGTAGTATAATCTTTGTCATGTAGCTAATAGAAAGAAGGCTGAAGCCCGTTTAACTGGTGGGGGCCCACCACCACCACCACCACCACCCCCATCTGAGGAGCTGCACTGTCCCTTAATAAAGGGTGACCAGTGGTTGCTGGCATGAGAATTGTATTTTCTTATAGATACTGATGGAGGGATTGTGCTATTGGACCCTACAGACGGAACACAGTTGGTCACAGTTGTAAGAGTTCTTTTTTTTTTTGTCAGGTACCTTTAGTTGCTTTTAGGTTTAATTTATTCCTTTATGTCAGATAATGTATACTTGCATATTTCCACTGAAGGATGAAGATGATGAAGAGACCACATCTGCTGTGACAGAAGTGGACAATTCTGGTAGATCCACTGAGGTATGACGCATACCATTATAATCCACTCTTTACATTAGAGTAACAAACTGTGATTGTCCTTTCACAGTACATAGCTGGGGATTTGCCCACAGATGAAGGTCCTTCAACCACAACGCACAATCTAAGCAGTGTAAGAATGTGTTGTCCATATTTAAAAATTCATTGTCTGACAATGTTTTTCATTATATTTCCCTTCCTAGTTGACAGTAAAGGAGCTGTATAAGATTCATCTTGAGAAACAAATAAGAAAAAGTGACCTGGAGATGGACCTTATACAGCTTCAAATGGAGGAGAAAAGGATATGCATTAAAAAAGCAACACTAGAAGTTGAATTACTGGAACATCGCCTTAAGGTGAGAAATTTTGTGAATATTAATCTGTTGCATTTTAAGTGTTGTGAATAGGAAGGAATCTAAAATAATACAACACACACATTTAATTTCTTTTTCCTTTTCATGTTTTTTCATGTCGTGTAATGATTTAAGTGTACAATACAAATATAGTCAAACAATCAAAAAACATTGTATGAAGCAATCCGTACCCTGCTGAAATGTCTGGCATAATGATGACTCGCGGAAAATTCTGGCATCATGCACAGATCCTGGCCATTTTGCCTCAACATTAGTGATGATGTGGGTTACCTCACATATTACCTATAGTTAGTGGGGGAAAAGTAATGAGTTGAATGATTTTACCAATGCAACAAATTAAAAACACAAAATCAGGTTGTTACCTGCACGTTGATGCTATGAAAAGATTTCCTATTAACATAGTCTCCCTCATTTATTGAAGGCGCTGTAATAGTAATGTGGGTGCCATCAATGCACCCAATTACATTTGGAAACCCTGAAATTGAAGGATGCAGGATGAACACATTTACGGCATTTATCAGACGCTTTTATCCAAAGCGACTTTCATTCCCTACCTACATGGGACAGTCTCCCTGGAGCAACTCGGGGTTAAGGGTCTTGCTCAGGGACCCAGTGGTGGTGCTGAAGGTAGGATTCG
>JBBPDB010023874.1:0-10000 GCA_037974465.1 Brachypetersius altus | reverse complement strand
CTTCTTTCTCTGAAGCAGCTCACGTCACAGTGGCTACTTAACATCTCTTACTTCCTGAATAAGATTCAGAGAAATCTACTGAGCCAAAAAAAGAGAAAGGGAAATCAAAAAAGAAAAAAAAAAGCCACCAGTGACTACTTCTCACATCCAAAGCTGCTGCCGCCTCACACCACGAAGCTCTAGACAGAATGTGTTACGGTCATTAGGAACTCAATCTGTCGGGTGATTTTTCCCCTGTTGTTGTTTTTGAAGTCACCTGCAGATCACTCAGCACGTGCAAACTTGCCTCGTCTGAAACTTTGGAAAGTTAGAGGGAAGTTCTGGGTGTTGTTCTTGTGGGAAGGTCGGCCCGAGAGAAAGCTGCTGTGTGTCGCCACATCCACAGCGAGAAGTCATGAGTAAAGCGCTGGAGAATTTCATAACACTGAGATACATAAGCCCTGTATGACAGCTGACATACAGTCCTGTGCAAACATCCCAGAGACATCTGCTAATTGTGCAATCAGCTTGCGATCTAATTTTACGAGTCAAGCAGTAACACTGGACTTCCACATGGAATATACAGAATATACAGTACATAAACTCACCATTCACTGCGTGATTTAATGTGTATTTATCATTTTTAATCAACATATTTAGTAATATTCAAATTACTCACTCACCAAAATAAAACACGCAGCGCTCTAAACTGTAAATCTTATTTTTTGCAGGTGCCAAGACTTTTGCACAGCACTGTAAACCTACGTTAACTTTCGTAAAGGCTTCTAAGATTCATAAAGGATCACTTGTCGCAAAGGTTGTTGTTGTCTACGTAGGGTTATGTCAGTTACAGCATGCAACCTACGAACACTTTTCAGAAGCCGTTTCGCTCCTGTCAGCAGACGGATCAGCTTTATGCATGACAAGAATGAGTAAACAAGTGCAGCTTCTGTAATTTTCTGCTTTTCATAACCGTCTGGTTGACCATTTTCACTTTCCACTCTGACAGCGCTGACGGCAGACGCTCTGCCTGTAAAGCCTGCAGCAGATTGGATCGCGCCGGGTTTTGAGGAACTAGACCTTTACCACAAGGGTAATAATCCGCTTGTGTAATCTCCTTCCCTGCATCGTGGGAGAGAGAGAGAGAGAGAGAGAGAGAGAGAGAGAGAGAGAGAGAGTGGACGGGGAGGCCGCCGTCCGTGATTGGGCAGAATCTGAGTCACGGGCTCTGAATGTTGTTTCTTTTCTGTGGTTTTCTGTTTACCTCCTGCGGACGGCGGGGATCAGCATGGACCTCCCAGTCCCGTGTCGAAAGAGGTGATGGAGGATTTTTCCTGTGGTTGGCGGCATCCGCCACCGCAGTGAGTCAGCACGGTTTCTGACTGAGAAGTGTAACTGTCGCGCTCCCGTCTTCTCATACACAGACTCCCACATACGCACACATTCACTTGCACACACCCCGAGGACTCACTCCCACACGCTGGCAATCAAGGTGCTTTGTGATAGCAGTACTGGTCTGTAAGTCAGATAGAAACCAGCGCCATATCTCCTGTCTGTCAATCTAAAACTGAAAGATGTGCCATTTACCATAAGTGAGGCCGCGAGGGAGAGGGTGATGAGTAGGTGTGTGACGGTCGTGTTTTCGGGGGAGAATGAGGCGATGCTTTTCTGGCCCTATGAAGAACGATAAAGGGCAAATAGCCCCGAGTGAGAAGTTCTGTGGAAACTGAACAGGTTTTACCTGCCGCGGTTCTGTAATTTGAATATAATATTATGACAGTTTTTTTTTACCTGGAAGTAAAAAAAAACAAAGCCTGGAAACACTCAACATGTCATGGCTGCCTGAAAGTTATGTAGTTCTCTGAAGTTTCAGGCCAAGATATCACATAACAGATCGTATATCAGAACAGAAGCCTCTAGTTTGACTAATGACTGCCACATCTGACCATTCCTGTTCTTTTCTGCTTGCTCTTCTGTCTCGCCATGTAGAACACCTTGGTGGTGATGTGACAGAAGCTGACCTCCAGAAGCATTACCTACCTCAGTGGACCTGCTGCCCCAAACGTGGCCCGAGCCCTCATAGGCCCCAGAGACGAGATGAGGCCAAGAAGGAGGATAAAGAGACTGAGGAGCTCGAGGAGAAGGTGGATGTTGAGCTTATTGAGAGGGATACGCCTCCGGACACGCCTGAACAGCATGTGATGGACTTCAGTAAGAAGGTCCAGCCTGAGATGCCCCGAGAGAATGTACCCCGTCCGGAGCTGAACCCTCAAACCTTTGGAGTGCGGAATCAAGAGCTCCCACTGCATCTTCATGGCCTTTATGGCTACAGAGAAAGCTCTGTACCTTACCCACCTTTGCTCCCTCCCAGACCTCTACAGCCTCCCTACCAGCTCCTGCCACCTTACAGTCCCCACTACCCTCGTCTGATTCTGCCCCCATACTCCCCTCCATTTCCTCCTGTGCTTCCCCCTAGGGGACCATTCCGGTACAACAGTTTACCGGGCAATGACACCTTGCCCTTTCCACCGGTGACCCAGCCTGGTCTTCTGCCTGTGACCCTGCCCTACTCCACCCCCGCTTCTCATGGTGGCCTGAAGGAGAGACCCCCAAACACTTCCCCTCCCCAGGGTGCCCCGGCCACTCCCGAACTCTCGCCTCTTTCCAAGCACTCCACCCCGGAGCCACAGCACGTGCGTCAGCAACCACCCTCCGCCTGTGAAGAGGCCATCAACCTCAGCCTGACCCCCACCCTCAAAAACAGCTCTTCCTCATCACTGTCATCCTCTTCACGGCACGGACCCGGATACAAGTCCCTCCCCTACCCGCTGAAGAAGCAGAACGGAAAAATCAAGTACGAGTGCAACGTCTGCCTCAAGACTTTCGGCCAGCTGTCCAACTTGAAGGTGAGTTGGGATTATCATGTTGTCCGTAACAAGCCTCGAGTGTTGAGTGAGGGTGAACCAAATCTAATGGGTGGCTCGTTTTTTTCAGGTGCATTTGAGGGTACACAATGGAGAGCGGCCCTTCCAGTGTCACCTGTGCAAAAAGAGCTTCACCCAGCTGGCCCACCTGCAGAAGCACCATCTCGTCCACACTGGAGAAAAACCTCACGAGTGTCAGGTGGGTACAGAACGTCAGATCATGTGTCAGTTACAGGTGTTGTAACCTCGACACAAAGACCACAAAAGTTAAGGCATTAACGGTAGGCTACTGTTGCCAAACACAATCCATTTGTGCATGAGCAGTTATTATCTTGTGTATTCAGGACTTGTTGAGTCCTGAAAGGTTTCTACATTGAAGAGTAACAGGAGAATAAAGGAGAATAACAGAAAGTGAAATGGCTGGTATGCCTGAGTCACGCAAGGGCATTATTTGTTTATCTGTAGGTACTTTCACCTAGTGTCCTATAGCACCTTTAAAAGAACGCCTCACCTTTGTTGTTCATTAACACGGATGGGTGTTGCAGTGGCGTCATCCTGAGCGCTTTTTGTAATTCGGCCTTGACGCGCCCTCTCGGACCAAAAAGAAACTTATCTCACACGAAACAAACTCCTCCTGCATTCCAAGCTAACACCGCATGGCAGTTAGAGTAAAGCATTAGGTTTTGCCTGTTTTTAAATGCCTTTTATTTGCTGCTGTGACTTATGTAACACCGCTTGTGTGACAACTCCACCATTATTGACTTGTAGGGATCCTCTTTGGCTCAGTAACAGGGTACCAAATCTTTGCCATGAAATTATTCATGCATGTGGCTGTAATGGCTATGGTTGACTAATGAATGACAAAAAAATATCTGTCTGCTAAATTACTTGGAAAGTCGTGACCTCATTTCATTCCTCCTGTTGTTCATCCTGCAGGTGTGCCACAAGCGCTTCAGCAGCACCAGCAACCTGAAGACACACTTGCGGCTGCACTCAGGAGAGAAGCCCTACCAGTGCAAGCTGTGTGGCACCAAGTTCACACAGTACATCCACCTGAAGCTGCACCGCCGCATGCACGGCACTGCGTGTGAGCAATCCCACAGCTGCCCGCTCTGCTGCCAGGCCTTCCTGCACCGCTTCAGCCTAGAGCTTCACCGCCGCTCGGGTTGCTGCCCGGCCACCGCCGACTGGCCGCAAAGCCCCGAGCTCCGCAGAACAGCTGAGCTGCTGGAGCACTTCGACTCCAGCACCGAGGCTCACGGCCTGGACGAGAGCGCGCCCGATGTCGAGGTGGACGCAGCACTCGAGAGGTGGTTGGCCAGGAACTTGGTGGCCAACCCAAAGAATGAGAGGCCCAGGAAGCAGCAGCAAGAGAGGGCTAGCGTGGTGCAATTCTGCACCCCACCGCGGCCCTCTGTGAAGGCAGAGGAAGAGTAGTGGGAGGGTCTCACCCAGGAGCTCCTTCATTCCTGGTCCCTCAACACACCTAATCTTTAGAAGGCAGGGTTAGAACAAGGAAAGCATGGTATAATTTCATGCTATTTATTGTTAGAGGTCAAAGTAAACATTGTATTCGTTTGTACACAAAAGTTAAGACTCCAAACTGACAGAAACAAAATGTAACGTAAAAGTAATTACGTTTGTTTTTCGTGCCATAACTATTAAAGATAATTTCACCGGATAGTAAACGTTCACCCTCTGAAGGTTCATCCAGACAATCCAAGGAAACATTAAGCTCAGTATAAGCTACATCAGGTGTTGTGGGGTCATGGGAAATGAGGGAAGACAGTGGGTCTCCAGGCGGCCTAGATGTTTATGAGGACTTCTTAACACTGCTGAGGACGTTTGTGCTCAAAGTGCATGGGACAGCCTGCAGTAGTTGATGCCAAAAAAGGACACACTCTCTGCTGGTGTGGTGAAAAAAGGGAACAAACCGAGACAATGAGAATCAAGAAGAGCAGCACCAAAAAAACCCAACCAAACAAATAGCATTTCCAAAGACTTTGGCATGAGCTTGTTAAGTAATTGCACTTCCACCTCCTGTCCTGCTGCGGAGAACGCGGGGGAGGGGACCGCTCGCCCCCCTCTGTAGTACTTCTTTTTTATTTTTATGTTGATCAGTCTGTGTGTGAGTGTGTTAATTTATTACTGTGAATAGGACATTTTGTAGTTGTTTTTATTTGTGTTTGTTTTCCTGTTTGCGTTTGAAGTCTGACCTGTTCTGAACATTCCGGTCCTCAGGAATTCCAGACCCATTTTTATTCGGGGGGGGGGGGGGCTCCGACATTTCTTTTTAATTGAAGTTTTGAAAATATCAGGTATTTGTAACGTGAATGTTCTTCGACGTCCCGTTTTTTTTGGCCATAATTGTTGTTGAATAACAATAAATTGTAACGATAAGAAATTAGGGCCAAAAATCGGACGTGAGATTTTGCTGTAGCCGTCGAAGAAGTGACTCGAGGCACAACAACAAAAGGCACTGTAAGAAATCCTGTGAACATGAATATTTATGTTCTTAGACTTTAGTCGCTAGATTGATGTTGTAATATTTATTATTGGAAGCTTTTAGCGTTCATTAGCTTTGTTACTATTTGAGTTGTTGTAGACTGTTGTCTTTTGCTCAAACTCCAAAAATCTCAGGTAAAATCTGCAATTTACCAAAAAATAGCAGGCGGCGATTTCGTCTACGTTGATAGTGTGTTTCATGCTGTATGCTCTGTTTTTAATTTATTGCATATTTTAGCACTGGAAAAAGCAGGACCTAGATCCATGTGCAAGGTGACTGTTACGTAGTGAGGGCTAGTTTACTTAATTTGTTGGTTTGTTTGGTTTTTTGTTTTAGTATCTTTTTTTTGTTTCATTTTCTTGTACAGTTTATGTACTTTATTTTTGACTCAGCGTAAGATAATACTTTATATTTCAGAGACTATTTTGATCAAACTTTTATAATGTAGCACATTAAATATATTCTTTCGCAAAACCTCAGTGTGTCATGTCTTGAGAATCAAATGAGAGTGAAAAGAAAATGCAAAGAACTTTCTTTGACAAATATTCAGAGCTACATTCACACCTTTAAGCAAAAAGTAGTTCATTTTATTATTATTATTTATTATTAAGTAGTAAGTATTTATTAAGTATAAGTGCAAGTATAGCAAGTATACGACCGTGTACTTGTAGTGTACTAGAATGTATTAATTTAATAATTCTTTGGACTAAATTGGAAAAAAAATGTTTGTAAAATTATACTTTAAGTATACTTTATATGGTCATTTTAAGTTTATAAAAGTATACTTTATATACTTTCTTTATACTTATCAGTATTAGTCAAGTATACTTCACTATACTATTCTTAAGTATATAAAATATAGTATATAAAAAGTAAACTTCACGTACAACTGCTTCAGTTTTAGTATAAAATAAGTATACTCGTATAACACTTAAATAAACTACTTTTTGTTAAGGGTAAGGCTTTTCTTGTGTTATGACAACCGACATAAACCTACATAAGAAATATTAGATGCAGAAACTCTCTTTTAATGCTTAGAGAACCCTGTAGAACTGTGGAAAAACTTCCGTTACATGTTACTGAGGGACGGCATTCATAAGGCTACATTCATAAAGCCTTTCACTACCATAAACCTACAAAGAAAGGTCAAGTCCAAACACTTCAATGCTTAGAGAACCTTGTGGAACTGCAGCAGAGCTTCCTTAATGTGGTACTGAAAGGAGGCATTCATGAGCCTACAAGGGTGTTTTATGACAACTGACATAATCCCACAAAGGTAAAAAATATTAAAATATTAGAATAATATGCATAAACTCCTTCAATGCTTGGAGAACCCTGTAGAACTGTTGAAGAGCTTCAGTAACATGTCACTGAAGGACAGCATTCATAAGGCTACATTCATAAGGCTACATTCGTAAGGCTACATTCGTAAGGCTACATTCATAAGGCTACATTCATAAGGTTACATTCATAAGGTTACATTCATAATGCCTTTCATGACAACCGACATAAACCTATAAAGCAAAGAAATGTCCAAAAGTTCAAAAACTTCAATGCTTAGAACTGAAGAACTGTAGAGAAACTTCAGTAATATGTTACTGAAAGGCAACATTTATAAAGCTACATAAGCCTTTTCTGCCAAATGACATAAACCTGCATAGTTAAGAAATATTAGGTACAGAAACACCTTCATTGTTAAGAGAACCCTGGAGCTGCAGCAGAGCTTCAGTAACATGATACTGAATGTCAGCATTGCTAAAGCTACATAAAGCTTCATTAACACATTACTGAAGGGCAGCATTCATAACAACCAACATAAACCTGCATTAAACAGTTATGAATCCTTATTCCATAACAGGTGTCCACGCCCTTTACTTTGCCTCAGAAAGATCAGCTGTTGGGATAATAAGTGTAAATGTGAATGCTTATGTAAATATTTGTCAGTTGAACGGTTTATGTAGGTGTTATGGAGCCTTGTGAATACCACCCTGCAGTCAAGTGTTTCATACATATTTAGCATTTCCAGCATCTGTCTGCACTGTAACGTCTGCTAGGCTCAGTTAGACCTTAAACTCAAAAAAGGAATTGGAAAGTAAAGGACCAACACCCCTGCGAATGTTACTTAAGTACACAGAATTGAGTAAACGGAAGTAGTTACTACAGAACAACCATAAACACACACATAGAGTTTCCGCCACATTTATTCCTAAAAGTCCCCTCGAACATCTCTGTGGACATCTATGTGGTAACACTTTTAAAAATTCAAGAGCCCCTATCCAGCTAAAGCGAAAATACCCACACTTTTTTTTTCTTTTCCAGAAACTGGCAACCCATTTTCAACCTTTAGTTTTCCATTTTGCAATGTCATCGACAAAACAACAGCATTTATCGTCTCTACTAACCTCTACTACTAACCTCTATTGCTGGGAAACCAGAAAAACACACTACAGCCTATAATTCAGCCCTTATTTTGCTCATTTAAAACTTACCGGTAGTGCAAGTGGGACAATCGCTCCAAGGCCCATATCAGTTTTATGGGGTGGGGGTTGTTGGGGCGAGGGGGGCTTCCAAGACACTGTCTGTATTATTGCAACTGTACATCAGTGACTCAAAAGGGTCTATGATAATGACACACCAATCTTCAAAATCTCCAATATTTGAGAAGTCTTGACTGATTATTATTATTAAAGGTGCATTTCCTCCATCAAATATATCCCTTCTGACAGATATGGATCGAGAACTACTATCATTTCAGCATAAATAACGCTTACACCAACACATGAAGACCTGGCGGCATCCTCTACAGAAGGACACACAACTTCGGACGTCAGGCGGCAGACGGATGAAAATGTATCTGTTGATATTTGTGACATCACACAAATTAATACATTTAAAGCAGTTCTACATTAGAACTGAATGGCTTTGGGATTTCATATATATTTTGAAAATTAAGCACATACATTAAACTCTTCTGTTTCGTTAAAATCGATGACATGGGCTCTTTAATATGTATGCATGTACGGGTGTGAGTTTTGTGACATCACAAAATAATGACTTGACACAGCATATGAACTGCATGACTTAATATGTGTCATTTTAAACTTGTGTTTACAAACTACATCAAACTTCATTATTACGCTAAAATGATGTGGTCCCTTTAATCAAACTTTTTTATTTCACTGAAATGGATAACATCCTTTAATGACATATAAAAACATTTATGTATTGGATTTTGTGACATCACAAACACAAGGGATGAGATTACATGGGATGAGATGTACAAAAAATGAATGTACTGTAGATACTGTTGTGGTTTATGTGACATCACAAAACAGTGACTTCAAATCAGGCTACTTTGGCAGCTTCTTATTTATATATTAAATGTATGGCTCAGGGATTTAATATATATCAATTAAAACATACAAGTTACAAACTGTATCAAACCTAATTGATGATGTGGACCCTTTAATCAAACTCTTTTTTTAAAAAGAATCCCTAAAACGAATATTGATTACATGAAAACATATGAATGTAATGGCTGTTTTTGTGACATCACAAAGACAATGGCTACAAAGCAAGCTATATGTTTTCTATATGTGAACTGTTTGACCTGAGGAATATATATATTTTGTATATTTTGAAGTATATTGTGAATATTACATCCAATTTGTATGATATATGTATGAAATGGATCCTTTAAAAAAAACACATGAAAACTTGTATGAAAGTATGGTTTGTTTTTGTGACATCACAAACATAATGGCTTTAAAGCAAGCCTGTCTTCTCTATATAAACTGAAAGGGTCAAAGAATTCATATGAATTTTGTGTTTATATTAATATGAATTCTGTGGTTGTGTCAAAATGACATGTTTGAATCAAGTGAACTCAATTTATTGCACATCATTTCAACATAAAGAGTTTTAAACCTGTTCTTGGTTATTAGATCTCATGTAAAAGTCAAAGAGGTGGAGAAGAGAGCTGGCAGTGTTGGGGTTAAGGCTGAAGTGAGTTTGGGTCAGTGTGAGGTTTGGGTTTTGGGAAAAGGCTGAGGTCAGCTGGACAGATGAAGGGTTTCGGTCGAGTCGATACGTTTGTTTAGTTTTACTCTGGTTTTGTTTCGGCTCTCGTGGAGCAGCGGTGAAGCTCTTTTCCAGCTCCAGGTTCTCAGCCAGTGAAACTGTGGTCAGAGTGGCAGCGTGTGTGACAGTAAGTGCAGAGAAAGCAGTTACAGTAAGAAATGGCTCATGTGTGTGTGTTTCTGGCCTGCGGGAGGTGCTGCACTTATCAGTTTCCTCTCCACACATCCTCCCCCACAACCTCCTCTCAGACCTACGCACGCAGGGGGAGCCCCACCACACACACACACACACACACACACACACACATGCGCAGTGTGTGTTTAAGTGAATGTGTGTTTGTGTGTGTGTGTGTGTGTGGTGTGTGTGTGTGTGTGTGTGTGTGTGTGTGTGTAAATATGAGAGTGTGTGAGTGAGCATGTGTGTGTTAGGATGAGTGTGTGTATACATGAGTGTGTGTGTGTGTGTGTGTGTGTGTGTGTGTGTGTGTGTGTGTTTTAGTGTGTATATATCT
>JBBPDB010023835.1:0-12219 GCA_037974465.1 Brachypetersius altus | reverse complement strand
TGTGCTGAAGGTAGGATTCGAACCCATGACCTCTTGGTCTAGAGGCAAGTATCCTACCCACTACGCCACCACCTCCCGCCACCACAGGCTTCTATCAGTTCGCGGCCAGTGTTCTTGAAAACGCTTGAAAAAGACGATTTCAGGTCCAGACCAAAACAGTGTTTGAACACATGTCCAACAACAACTTCATAAATGTGGTGTTGACATGCTTGGTTCAAAAGGTTCTTGCCAAGCCTGGTCTCTATCACAATGCAAGCTCCACTTTTTCATCCATATTCATCCAAGCTGTAGTGTCAAAGCACAGTTGCTGATGCTGAAGGCTTCTTGCACTCTCAGCCAGTAGAAAAGCTGAATTTTCGTTACTGATATTGGCTTGATCAAGTGCAGCACTCAACTCAAAACAGGAACAGACCGTCGCTTGGTTTGTTTTGATGAGCTTCCCAGCGCAAGTTCTAAGTACTCAACTACATTATCTGTCAACATCTTCATGGTTATTCTTGATCCAATGTCAGTTCATCTGCCACAGGTTCAGATCCATTAGCTGCAATGTTTTCTTTTGTTCTTTCATTCTCTTTATATCTTGAACATTTATAAAAAACTACATCTAGGAGACACGAGGAGCAGGGAAGGTGAGGGTCATGGTGAGGATTGACCAGCAACTGGAAACATGAACTCACAGAACTTAAATACAGAACCCCACTCAAACATCCACCTTCATAAAACACTTAAAGGAAACACAGGACACCTGAAACTGAGACCCTAGACACAAACATACACTGACTTCAAAATAAGAGTCCCAGAACTGAAACCCCAATTGCGGCCTCTAGTGATTTCTCTGTGGTCGCCACATGATAGCATTTCATTCATTTGTAATTGGAATGGAAGCCATTGACCACATTTTTAAAACGTACATATTGCGCACCTTGAGCTGTCTCTTACTGTCTTACCAGTGATTTTATGATGCTGAAAAAATACAGCAAGTGTCTGATGGTAGGTTGGAAGCTTCATTCCATGTATTTTCTCTTCTACTGGACAAGTCAACCAAATGTTGGCACTTTGTGTTACAGTGCTTGAATCAGCCGCACATGCCATAATGGCTTTAGACATGATAAGTACACTGGACAGTGGATAGTGGTTGGCAGACGCTGCAGTTAACTAAATGTTGAAATGTAAACACAACAGCACATGAACAGCACATCTTATTTGTAGAGAGCATTTGTGTTATGAGTCCAGTCCAGTGGATTGTTCAGATGAACACCAAGGTACTTGTAGCTCTCCACAGCCTCAATGTCCAGACCTCGGATGTTCAGTGGTTGCAGTGGAGGATGTTTGTGCCTGAGGAAGTCTACCACCAGTTCCTTGGTTTTTCCAGTGTTAATCTGGAGGTCATGCTGCTGGCACCAGTCCACAAAGTCCCGGGTCAGTTCTTTTCTCCTTGTCGGAGTAATCAGTGATGAGACCGACTATTGCAGACTTTTGTTCACCCAAATTCTAAAGTGTTCACAAAATTTCTGCATCTACCAGTTGCTGTGAGAGCTTAAAATAATGATTCTTTTTTTTCACATTTTTGAGTAACACAGAGTACTAAATCATTTAGTCAGACAGCTAAAATGACATTTAAAAATCAAGGTGCCAAAGTGGGTCACTTGTAGCAATAACAAAACACTTTTAGTTCTCTGCAGATCCTCTCAAAAAATGGGTCTTTAAACAGGTGACTCGTGAAGTTAAGATTTAATACTAATGAAATATTTTTCCTAGATCTGTATAGATATCTTCAGAGTGTGATACATTTAAATTCATGTCTAATATGTCATTTAAAACAATACTGAACAAAAAATATACATTTTTAAACATAAATATTAACATTTTATATATGAATGAATTTATATTCCATTCTTTTACATTTTTGCTGCCCTTTTGTTTTCTGGCGTGACAATGCAAATTACCCACTTGTGGGATAAAGGTTTATCTTATTTTAAGAGTCATGCATACCTTAAGCTGCCTTTGGAGGACTAAGGTATTGCCTTTCTCATGTCTCTCACTTTCAGTGTTATCCTGGCCCCATCCCTTCCTCTCCAGTTCTCTGGTTGTCTACCCTCTGTGTTCAATGTGCTGTGTGTTTACAGCTCTGCGCGGAGCTTAGCGCATGTGAAGTGTTGCTGAAAACCGTGAGACACAATCTTACAGCCCCCATGCCTTCTTCTTTCCAGGTTAGAGCAGGCCGGACACCTCCACACACTCCAATTCCATTCCAATTTCACACCTGCAACATAGTCACGCCATACGCTGGGGATGTTTGGAGTGTAAGGAATCCAGACAGTCTATCCAAATAAAAGAAAAAAGATGTGTGAAAGGACAAACATAAATGAAACAACCACAGGAGACAGAAGAGTGTATTGTAATGTATTTCATGTGTTTAAATCTGATTGATTAATTACTCCCATTTATATCCACATCTGTCTCAGAAACTCAAAAAAGGTCCATATCATGGTAAACTGAATTTTCCTCACTTTTATGAAAGAGAAGATGTCGCTTGTAATTACCATTAAATGGTGAAGACATTGAATTCACTCCAAGATAAACTTAGTTTATTTTGTATCGTATCTGCTTTTTCAGCCCACAGCAGTTTAACCTCTTCCATTCACATGAAAATATTCAGTGAGGCACAATACCAATACCAAATGCCAGTGCCATTACAGTAGATGTGACATTCTTTCAAATGTCCCAACTTTTGATTAAACTGCAGCAGTAGAACGAACTGGATGTTGATTTTGGGAACCACATTTTTTACAGCCCAGTTGCATGACACACTGTAAGTTAAATTGCTCCACAAAATTACCTTTAAATATTTAATAAAGGGACATTTCTGTCCATAAATGGGAACACAGCTCCAAAGCAGCTCATTTTGAAAGATTTGTGTGTGATCTTATGAGTATCCATCCATTCAGCAGTTAAGCCCCATCTATTCACCCTGAAGTTATAGTTACTGTTTCAGCACAGACTGTCTTTTTAACAAGGCACAATACAGGACAGTGAATCAGAACAGAGGTCATTTACATATTTCAGTCTTAACGGCACAGTGACAGAAACAGCCAAGCCCTAGATGGCACAATTGTCTAATCATTGGTCCTGTCAATCCCTGGTGATGCTGCAGCCATCCATAGCCATGGGTCGAAGAGAGCACAACTGGCTTTGCTTTCCTTGGGTAGGCAAGACGGCCCTCTCCCCATCACTCAGCACAGTGCTAGCCAGCAAGGGCATCTGTTAGATGAAATAGCAGAACTGACAGTCAGTGCCCACCACTAAGTGTATTATGTTCACCCTCCCAGTGTTGGTGGTATCATGTGGTGGAGGGAGACCCAGGTAGGGAGTGGAAGTGGAAATGATTAAATTGGGTAAAATACTAGAGAAAAGTCAAAAGCAGCCTGTTTAATTCTAAGATGTTTAGAAAGACCATTTTTGGCACAACAACCCACACAAGGGTAATAATTGGGCAAATATAATAAAGGATAAAAGAAAACATAAGAAACTTGGTCCTTAAGGTTAAATGTGTTTAAGGTTTTAGTAATGGAATCATTATACAACCATAAAGTTTAATTTAAACATCATATTTCCCTGAATTAATTAACTTAAGCCAGTGGTCCTTAAACCAATCCTCAGGGCCCCCTTGAAGCGCTGTGTTTTAGCTCTATCCTCATATACTGTGAGGTTGGAGCAAAACTTGGTCTTAAGAGGCCAAAGGACCAGTAAAAAAACGTGCATTTAAGCATTGCAGTTTCTGAACTGTCATTTCCCTGTAGGATCATTTAAAAAGATAAATGCCACCTCTAAGCAATAAAAAATATTGAGACAGCACAGATTCAACCTACACATGCATACGATTTCTAGACAGTGTAAAGACTACCTTGACCACGGCACACCATAAACCGGTAAATAAAGGAACATTTCTATCACAAATGCACGTCTTTTTGTTTAACGTAGGGTTAGATGTTAATGTGAAATAAATACATAAAAAGGCTTCCACAGTTTGACCTAAATATTGGCTGTTATTTATACAGCTCTATTCATATAGACTTTAAGGTTCTTTGTTTTTCTTGAATTTAGCCAAAACTCAACGACTTTGACAGGAAGGAGATTGACAAACAGGGCCAGAGGATTTCCTGTCAAAGTAGTGTCTTTTTTCTGCATGTGATGCAATGTAAAAGCAATGGTACTATATTTCAGATAAACATGGGCGATATTTTCAATTTTCTATGTCCTTGGTATGTGGAGTTGTCTTTGCAGTTAATCCAAACAGGCACAAACAATGGGGCCACCAAAACAGATTTAAGTGGGGTCACTTAGTTTCAGTATTTAGTTAGTAAACAAGTATTTAGTTATTGTCCTCTGATATCAATCCATTTTCATTTTTTTATGCTGTAACTATGGAAATGCTTCTGTGGTCAGCTACGGCTCTAGTATGTTAGCATAACATTGTTGAATAACGTTGAAAAATGCTCATGGAAAATTAATTGTGGCTGTTTATGGGACATTCAATCCCTCAAACATCATCTGGAGAAAAGTGACCCTTTAAATACCAAGAGACAGCTGTTGTTATAGAGCAGATACATTTTCCATTCATTCTAATAAATTAGATTATTGAACAGTTTGGAGGAACGTCTTGTATTACATTTTTCTATTTCTGTTCAAAGACTCTATGTTTGCAGTGCTGATTGCGTTTTAAATCTACAGAATTCTCACTAAGAGCCATTTGTTTTTCCAGTGGGTGGATCATATACAGCTGGGCTTTATTGCTAGATATTCCTAACCTTGCGCTGCTATGTCAAATTTTCGCACAGTGTAGTTCAGAAATGCATTAAGGTGCTTTTTCACACACAAGCCAGTTTTGCTATCAATTGCTTGCCACTGAGATGACTTGACCTACCAACTAATAAGGAACTCACTCAGTCATCCACAGGCACTGAAGTTAGAGTCCTCACAACATATTTCATTAGACAGAGAGAGGTTGACAGGGACACAGAGACAGAGCAGACTTTATTAGGGCCAGGGACATTAAGCAGGCATTCAGAAAATGCCAGCAAATCAGACCCTAGGGCTGGGGGTTGACCTCTGGCTCATTTGCATACACGTTGGCAGCCAAACTGACAGATGCAAGGTTTGATTTGAGATATTAGAAATAAAGATTAAAATTAAATCTGTCAAAAACATTTTGCTTAACTAATCATATGGGATGCATTAAAAGCATCTCATCTATGTCTCATTAGGCTAAATTTTGTTTTGGATCATTCTCAGCTTTTATCTCTGTTCATAGGTTCTGATTTTACCTTTTCCCTGTGGGAACCTTTTCCATTCCAGCAGGACTGTGCCCCAGTGCACAAAGAAAGATCATGGTTGGATGAGTTCGGTGTGGAAGAACTTGACTGGGCCACACAGAGCCCTGACCTCAACTCCATTAAATCTCTGGGTGTGAACTGGATCGAAGGTCCATGCCTTCCCATCCAACATCAGTGCCTCACAAAATGCTGTACAGAATGAATGGGCACAAATTCCCACAGAAACACTCCAAGAACAGTGGAAACTGTTATAGCTGCAGAGGGGAAACCAGCTCCAAATTAAAGTTTGTGTGTTTGAATGTCCTTAAAGTTCCTGTTGGTGTAATGCTCAGGCGTCCCAATACTTTTCTCCGTATATTGTATCACCTTATAGGCCAATAGGCCAGCTGGTGCTTACAAATGATAAAAACAGAAATGGATTTGTGCGGTTTTGATGTGACAGCAATAGTTTGCTTGAAAAAAAACTGACTTGTATTTGAAATAAGTGGCACTCTGTGCTTTCCCTGGAATAGAGGGGCTGATTTCAGTTTGATGATGTTCCATGTTTGAGGGGTGCTGCTGCCAAAAAAGCATGGCTAAATGAGGTCTAATCAATCAATATGGCATCATTTAGCTGACACGTTTGCCCAGAATATTTGCATTCATCCCAAAGCTCACACATCTCTTTCTGCTGAGGACGTCCACTTCTCCATATGCCACCATTAGCATCTCCCTCTTTTTCCTTCTCCTCTTCCACTGCTCTGTTCTGCTGCTTCAACTGCAAAGTACCTCATTTCCCGTCACTTCATTCTCTCGTACATTCACTCCATCATCTTGTCGTCCCCTTTCATTCCAACAATAAAGAGAGCTCTTCATCTATATAGGCAGTGCTTCCTGTTGGGTCTCTACTAAGGCCAACAGCTGCATGTTTTGTGTGTGTGAGAAAGGGTGGATTTTTGTTCATGTATTTTCAGGATGTAGTCTACGTTTTAAGCATATGAATGTTTAGGTTGAGGTTTATTTTAAACGAATGACCCTTCGCTTACACATTGTGTCCTGTGTTCAGACAGCTCTTGCTGGTGAGCGCATCTTCTTTACAGTGTACCCATTGCTGCCATTTGTGGTATTGGTTATACATATAGCTTGTATAACCTCCCTAGGATGCTCTGGAACAGCCAGAAATTAGCCTAGGGTCACCATAGTCCTTGACTGCCCTCCCCCAGTATTAGGCACACACATTTACCACTATTAATTACTCGAGAGCAAAATGTCAACACTCCGTCACCACTGCTAGTAGCAGAATAATGCACGTTTTCCGCTGGTCTAAATCCATGAGCTCCTCTGTCCCTCTGCCGAAGCCAGATTGCTCACCAGCTGTGCTTTTTCTATATGCTCTTTGGTTTGTGCTCTCGGTGGATTTCTGTATGCCTTGTGCTTTTCTGATTTCTCTGTATTTCCCTGTGTGCTCTGGAAGGCTTCAGCAGGCAGGAACAGATGAGTCGCCTTAAAGCCACTATGCATGTATAATTACTATGCATGCCAGAGCTGGAGTGCCTTTGCCATGAGTAATCATTAATTTTGCATTGGGGCCATGTAGTGCATGTGAGCATTTACAATTTCTTGTATGTGTGAGGGGGGTGGGGGTGCGTTATTTGTGCATTTGTGTCATTATTATGTGATTGCATTGAAACCATGTCAGGGCAGAAAAAAAGGCAAAATAAAAAAAATCAGGAGGAACGTTTTAAACCGAACAAATTATTGATATAAAACGTGTATTATCTGATTTGGTTAAAATTGCAATATATGTAAAACAGTGTGATGATCTTTGTATGCATCCCAAATGCTGTGTGTTTATGAAGTGACAAAACCTCTGTGTAGTGCTTTTGCCATACATTATCATTAGATGGGCTACCTGCTCTCACTAATGAAATCAGCAGACATATTTTATTAACAGCACATTAGAGACTCCAGTTGTTTCAAAGGGAGAGACAGTTTTTCTCAATGTTTATGTGTCCTCGGTGCCTGCTTTTGTGCCATGCACTGAGCTGAAAAGTTGAACTACAGTCTACATTTTGGACAAAATAAATAATGCTCAAATAAACAATTAGACATCACAGAAATCTAAACGATATAAATTATTACAGGATATCCAAGTGATGGTGATTCCAGACAACACAGACCAGCTGACTGATAGTCAGACTGCAGCGCTGGAGAGGTAAATTGCTAGCAGCCTCCAAAAACCTGGAATACGAACCGTTATATTTCTGTTATTTTCAAAAATAACTGTCACTCCCCCAACATCATATCGATCACTCATAGATATGAAGAACCCTTTGAACCCTTATATGCAGTATTTTAAATGGCTTTGAGCATGTCTCACCCAACCAGATTTAGACCAGAACAGGTGAGTGGGTTGAAACTGATATCCCGATATTTCCAATTATAAACCTTACAAACTCATAAGCCTTCACTACACATATGTTATTAAACTAGCTATTCTAACCTGTGTATCCTTATGAAGGAATGCCTTGGATGTGACTCTCTCTCTCTCTCTCTCTCTCTCTCTCTCTCTCTCTGTGTCTCTCTTTCTGTGTGTTTGTGTGTGTATCTCTCTCCTCATCTCTCTCTCTCTCTCTCTCTCTCCCTCTCACTCCCTCTTTCCTTAGTATTATCAGAGTTACTTTGCTCCAGAGACAAGGCAAGGTTATGAATTGGTGAGTGTGCTGGGATGCAGTTACCATAGTAACAACACTAGATAAACTTCCCCAGCCCCCGTGCCTATTAGCCACTGTCTGCCTCTTTCCTGAACTGGGGGTTATTCGCTCCAGTGTTTAAGTCATGCTAATGAAATCGCAATGTTACAAAGGCGCTTTTTAAACCACATAATTAAAAAAGTAGTGTGTGTAAAACAAACAAACAGACAAACAAATAACTAATGATGAAGAGCACAGAGGAATGAAGGAAGGCAATGATGGAGAGGGAGTAGGGACTTGGCAAGCCAAACAAAAATAATTGAAAACCCTGTTGTTGTGGAATACCCCCAGTAGAAGCAGATTATGGTGTGTGAACTGGTTGCTGAATTGGAAGCAGTGAGAAGCATGAGAGAAACTCTGAGAGACACAGAGATAGGAAAAGCATATGGGCATTAATGAGGGAGATACTGGAAGACACAGCATCCATCTGTCTCCCAACAAGCGAGATGTCCACTAAAAGGGCTTTTAATCATCCTGTCTCTGAACAAGGGACACTGAAGAATATGACAGTCTGGCTTTGTGACCAGAGTTGAGTCAGTACTTGCCTAATTACTGGAGTGACATAACCTAATTAAGCATATGTGTTATTTCAGTGAATATAAGCTACAAAGAGATCTTGTCAGCTTTGTAAAACAAAACATGCTCTATATAGTCACTTTATGTCTTATTTTATGCCAAAACATAATAAGGGAGACTGTACAAATGAAATGTAAGGCTATTGTTGCATCTAATTTCATTTGTCTCCTCAAATCTCAGGAGGTCAACCAATCAAGCAAAGACTGTTGATTAATTTAACAATTCTCTTTGTTTGATTACGCCTGTAAGATCCAAATTATGGTGATATCCACAGCGTAACATTGTTGCCATCCCAGAATGAAAATGTGAGCCAGAATCTGAAGAAAAACAAGTCTTGTTTTCTTGGAGGGATGTCAAAGAAGGAGTGGGGAGTCCTTAGAGGCCTTCTAGACCTTCAGATGAGGATTGATGATGTCTGTAAAAGAAAAAAAGAATAATTGTCTCATTTTAGTCAATTTTTATTTAATAGAATTACGGTGCCCGTTGTAGTTACAATCTAAAGAGTATTTTAATACTATTCTTATGGGCTGGGGTAATTAGAATAATCTATTATAAAAGACCAAACAGAGTAAACATCATTTAAAGGGCATGTCACTAATCTTGTCTTCTGACCACACAACCAGTTATGCTTGATTAGAATGATATATATAGAAGCTAGCCAGTACAAACAGTACTGTTTAAAAATGAAATCTATTTAAATAAAAGGTAATGTGCACAAAGTTGTTCCTGAATGCAGTTGTGCAAGTGTGGCCTGTTTAGGTGAAGCTGGGGTTCTCTCTTACTTTGCATGAGGATCTTTGTCCAAAAGTCTCAGTGGGCAGAATAAGCAGGTCACATTCAGAGTCAAAACTGCATAGTCAGCTTTTGCAGGCAACACACACACACACACACACACACACGCACACACGCACATACATACACTCACATTCCTATTACTGTAACACGTTACTTTAAATCAAGAGAGAATGCACATGGGCTCTTCTGTCTGATTGGTTCAGTCCTGCTCAGGCTCTCCCTCCTGGCTCCACCCATTAATCACCGCACACCTGTCTGCAACTTGTTTATACAGCTTTTTGTGCTGTACTGAGCGTTTCCATGCTGTGCTGAGAGTTTCCATGCTATTCCTTGTTGTGCTTTCCAACCCATGCTTAGTGTTTTGTGGTTTCCGGTTATGGATTATCCCTGTATGTACCTCATACTGGCTAGCGATTTTTGGTTTACTTCTGTCAAAACTCATTTACACATGCATGCTGTGTACTCTTGCTCATTATAGGTATATTAAGTTGAGTGAGCTTCTCCATTGGTTAGACCTTCAAGAGCCATAAAGCTTTATTCATTAGTTTAACTACCAACATAATTAGAAAGTGGAATCAACCGATCACAGTTTGATTTACACCCAGTGGAACCATTGATTTACACCCAGTGGGACTCTACTGAAGTCTTAGACACATTGCTCTGTGAACATCAGAGGCAGTAAAATAAATGTTAATATATATAAATTCAAATTATACATATGGATGCCTTTTGCAAGTTTCAATTGGCAGATCCCATACACTGTCAACGTTTCATCTAGAATGCCCATAACTGATTTTTGACATTCACGTTTGTACATCCAAGCCTGTAACCATTTAAGAAAGATCAAATATAGTTTTTGTCATGTAACAAAATCAACACAATCATGGAGACGAATGTATGATCACCATTTAAGATAAGATAAACCTTTATTAGTCCCACAAGTGGGAAATTTGCTTTGTCATGGCAGAAAATGGACAGTACAAAGTTAAGAGCAGCAAAAATGAAGAAAACAATAGAATAGAACAAAATATTATATTTTGTGGATATATAAGTAAATATAAGAACACTGTACATACACACATACAGATACAGGTACACACACACACACACACACACACACACGTGCGCACACACACATATACAGGTACACAATGGAGAGACAGACATTGTCTATAACAGTAGAAAAGATTTGCCTAGTAGTAATAGTTCCACGCAAAAAATTGCATCAGAAAAAAATATAATAAGTATCAAGTAGGAATTGCACCTTGTCTAGTTCCATTTAGCTACAACAACATAGTACAGATTTGTAGCATCGCAGGTTAAACTAAAATCTCAGTGTTATGTAGCAAATCTGAACTCCAGTGAAAATGTATTCGGTTAAATTTGGCTGCTGCTAATAATCTTGAGAGAAAGGGAGAAAGAGAGGGAGAGTGGGGAGGGTTAGCTTTTGTGAACATTCTCCTCAGGAGAATAAGATCAGGTCTTATGGGAGTGTGTGGCTATTCAGCAAAGGTCAGGACTAATTTCACTGACTCTTTGTTCAGCTAATTGGGACGGTCATGGATTTTTGTGATGTTTTGACCTCTCTATATGAGATTTGCAGTAACATCCCATCACAATAGGCAAGGGCGATGAGAGGACCATGAAGGTTTAAAGGTTGTTCTGGACATTGCTCTTGTATGACACATTCATACTGAACCTTGCTTACACAAGGTTCCTATATGGTTCTTGGTGTGAGTGTATGGTTCTATAACAAATGAAAATAATAACAAATGAAATAATTGCTCAAGAGAATCTTTACATTATCTGAATTTTCAATAATCACAAAGTGCAAGAAGCATCCACAAATGGTTCTTCTGTGGCAGCAATTCAAAGATCCCTTTTAGGCACTTTAATGTACTTTGTATAAACTGATACAGCAGAAATGATGCAGAAACCTACTGTCTTTCTAAGTAAAATACTTTAAAATGCTCTAAAAAGGAGAATTCTGGCCCTGGCATGTAGTTAAAATATTATGCAAAATATCTGAATATTGTCAGGAAGGGGTGGAGCTTCCCAGCACTCCTTGCAGTTTTGTCTTTTCTATTAATTGCTGTTAGTTGTTAGTTCTTCAGGTTTTTTTCATTTTGTCTGCGTTTTAGTCTTATCCCAGATTTCAACTGACCAGTTCATTGTGCTGTTATTCTAAAACAGGTCACTGCTAGCCTTGTGATACTAAAGGCTGATGTAAGTGCTTACAGTATAACTACTGTATATGTACAAGCTGTGCTTAGTAAACAGTTTAACACTGTTTGGTCATTCTGTTGGTCTTAACTAGCTGTATTTAACTAACAATTGCTGTTGAAGCATCTGTTAAGAGTAAAACATCTTTTTGCTTTTATAACAAAAAAAAAGCAAAAAAAAGTAAAGCATCTACAGTAGACCGCTGTAAAATGTAATTGTAATATTACTACAATAATACACTAAATGACATTATAACAAAGAGCCGTTATATTATAAAAACAGCACAGCTGACTGTAAATAAAATAATCCAAAAGAATTTAGTACTATAAAACAAACAGCCCATAACTACTGCCAGCTAACTGCTATAATTTATCAGGTCTATCCTTTACAGCAGTGGCCCCCAACCCACGGGCCGCAGACCGGTACCGGGATGTGGGTCATGTGATACCGGTCCGCAGGCTGCACAGAAAAAAAAAGCCTTGCTGAAAATGCTGTTAATAAAGCTGTGAGTACACATTGGATTTACGTTTATTATTATATTTTAAAGATACCCCATTATT